>CM038676.1:29767943-29895689 GCA_021605205.1 Aegilops longissima
TTGATGGTGCCCTATTTAACGTGAATGCAGCCGTCTCTAAAGCATAACCCCAAAACGATAGCGGTAAATCAGTAAGAGACGTCATAGATCGCACCATATCTAGTAAAGTACGATTACGACGTTCGGACACAACATTACGATGTGGTATTCCGGGTGGCGTGAGTTGCGAAACTATTCCGCATTGTTTCAAATGTAGACCAAACTTGTAACTCAAATATTCTCCTCCACGATCAGATCGTAGAAACTTTATTTTTCTTGTTACGATGATTTTCCACTTCACTCTGAAATTCTTTGAACTTTTCAAATGTTTCAGACTTATGTTTCATTAAGTAGATATACCCATATCTGCTTAAATCATCTGTGAAGGTGAGAAAATAACAATACCCGCCGCGAGCCTCAATATTCATTGGACCACATACATGAGTATGTATGATTTCCAACAAATCAGTTGCTCGCTCCATAGTTCCGGAGAACGACGTTTTAGTCATCTTGCCCATGAGGCATGGTTCGCAAGTACCAAATGATTCATAATCAAGTGATTCCAGAAGTCCATCAGTATGGAGTTTCTTCATGCCCTTTACACCAATATAACCCAAACGGCAGTGCCACAAATAAGTTGCACTATCATTATCAACTCTGCATCTTTTGGCTTCAATATTATGAATATGTGTAACACTACTATCGAGATTCAATAAAAATAGACCACTCTTCAAGGGTGCATGACCATAAAAGATATTACTCATATAAATAGAACAACCATTATTCTCATATTTAAATGAATAACCGTCCCGCATCAAACAAGATCCAGATATAATATTCATGCTCAACGCTGGCACCAAATAACAATTTTTCAGGTCTAAAACTAATCCCGAAGGTAGATGTAGAGGCAGCGTGCCGACGGCGATCACATCGACTTTGGAACCATTTCCCACGCGCATCGTCACCTCGTCCTTAGCCACTCTTCGCTTAATCCGTAGTCCCTGTTTCGAGTTGCAAATATTAGCACAGAACCAGTATCAAATACACATGTGCTACTGCGAGCTCTAGTAAGGTACACATCAATAACATGTATATCACATATACCTTTGTTCACCTTGCCATCCTTCTTATCTGCCAAATACTTGGGGGAGTTCCGCTTCCAGTGTCCAGTCTGCTTGCAGTAGAAGCACTCAGTTTCAGGCTTAGGTCCAGACTTGGGTTTCTTCTCTTGAGCAGAAACTTGCTTGCCGTTCTTATTGAAGTTCCCCTTCTTCTTCCCTTTGCCCTTTATCTTCAAACTAGTGGTCTTGTTAACCATCAACACTTGATGCTCCTTTTTGATTTCTACCTCCGCAGCCTTTAGCATTGCGAAGAGCTTGGGAATAGTCTTTTCCGTCCCTTGCATATTATAGTTCATCGCGAAGCTCTTGTAGCTTGGTGGCAGTGATTGGATAATTCTATCAATGACGCTATCATCCGGAAGATTAACTCCCAGTTGAATCAAGTGATTATTGTACCCAGACATTTTGAGTATATGCTCACTGACAGAACTGTTCTCCTCCATCTTGCAGCTATAGAACTTATTGGCGACTTCATATCTCTCAATCCGGGCATTTTCTTGAAATATTAACTTCAACTCCTGGAACATCTCATATGCTCCATGACGTTCAAAACATCGTTGAAGTCCCGGTTCTAAGCCGTAAAGCATGGCACACTGAACTATCGAGTAGTCATCAACTTTGCTCTGGCAGACGTTCATAACATCTGGTGTTGCTCCTCTGAGAGGTTTGGCACCTAGCGGTGCTTCCAGGACGTAATTCTTCTGTGCAGCAATGAGGATAATCCTCAAGTTACGGACCCACTCCATGTAATTGCTATCATCATCTTTCAACTTAGCTTTCTCAAGGAACGCATTAAAATTCAACGGAACAACAGCATGGGCCATCTATCTACAACAACATAGACAAGCAAGATACTATCAGGTACTAAGTTCATGATAAATTTAAGTTCAATTAATCATATTACTTAAGAACTCCCACTTAGACAGACATCTCTCTAATCATCTAAGTGATTGCGTGATCCAAATCAACTAAACCATAACCGATCATCACGTGAAATGGAGTAGTTTTCAATGGTGAACATCACTATGTTGATCATATCTACTATATGATTCATGCTCGACCTTTCGGTCTCAGTGTTCCGAGGCCATATCTGCATATGCTAGGCTCGTCAAGTTTAACTTGAGTATTCTGCGTGTGCAAAACTGGCTTGCACCCGTTGTAGATGGACGTAGAGCTTATCACACCCGATCATCACGTGGTGTCTCGGCACGACGACCTTTGGCAACGGTGCATACTCAGGGAGAACACTTTTATCTTGAAATTTAGGGAGAGATTATCTTTTAATGCTACCGTCAATCAAAGCAAAATAAGATGCATAAAAGATAAACATCACATGCAATCAATATAAGTGATATGATATGGCCATCATCATCTTGTGCTTGTGATCTCCATCTCCAAGCACCGTCATGATCACCATCGTCACCGCGCGACACCTTGATCTCCATCGTAGCATCGTTGTCGTCTCGCCAAACTTATGCTTCTACGACTATCGCTACCGCTTAGTGATAAAGTAAAGAATTACATGGCGATTGCATTGCATACAATAAAGCGACAACCATATGGCTCCTGCCAGTTGCCGATAACTCCGTTACAAAACATGATCATCTCATACAATAAAATATAGCATCATGCCTTGACCATATCACATCACAACATGCCCTGCAAAAACAAGTTAGACGTCTTCTACTTTGTTGTTGCATGTTTTACGTGGCTGCTAGGGCTGATCAAGAACCGTTCTTATCTACGCATAAAAACCACAACGATAGTTTGTCAAGTTGGTGCTGTTTTAACCTTCGCAAGGACTAGGCGTAGCCACACTCGGTTCAACTAAAGTTGGAGAAACTGACACCTGCCAGCCACCTATGTGCAAAGCACATCGGTAGAACCAGTCTCGCGTAAGCGTATGCGTAATGTCGGTCCGGGCCACTTCATCCAACAATACTGCCGAACCAAAGTATGACATGCCGGTAAGCAGTATGACTTGTATTGCCCACAACTCACTTGTATTCTACTCGTGCATATAACATCAACGCATAAAACCTGGCTCGGATAACACTGTTGGGGAACATAGTGATTTTAAAAAATTTCCTACGCACACGCAAGATCATGGTGATGCATAGCAACGAGAGGGGAGAGTGTGTCCACGTACCCTCGTAGACCGACAACGGAAGCGTTGACACGGTGTAGAGGAAGTAGTCGTACTTCTTCACGATACGACCGATCCAAGTACCGAACGTACGACACCTCTGAGTTCAGCACACGTTCAGCTCGATGACGTCCCACGAACTCCGATCCAGCAGAGCTTCATGAGAGAGTTCCGTCAGCACGACGGTGTGGTGACGGTGATGATGTTGCTATCGACGCAGGGCTTTGCCTAAGCACCGCTACGATATGACCGAGGTGGAATATGGTGGAGGGGGGCACCGCACACGGTTGGAACAGATCAATAGATCAACTTGTGTGTTCTAGGGTGCCCCTGCCCCCGTATATAAAGGAGCACGGGGAGGAGGCCGGCCGGCCCTAGGGGCGCGCCAGGAGGAGGAGTCCTCCTCCTAGTAGGAGTAGGACTCCCCTCTTTCCTACTCCTACTAGGAGGGGGAAAGGAAGGGGGAGAGGGAGAAGGAAAGGGGGCGCCGCCCCCCCTCTCCTAGTCCAATTCGGACCAAGGGAGGAGGGGCGCGCGGCCTGCCCTGGCCAGCCCTCTCTCTCTCCACTAAGGCCCATAAGGCCCATTACTTCTCCCGGGGGGTTCCGGTAACCCTCCGGCACTCCGGTTTTCTCTGAAACCACCCGGAACACTTCCGGTGTCCGAATATAGTCGTCCAATATATCGATCTTTATGTCTCGGCCATTTCGAGACTCCTCGTCATGTCCGTGATCACATCCGGGACTCCGAACTACCTTCGGTATATCAAAACGCAAAACTCATAATACCAATCGTCATCAAACTTTAAGCGTGCGGACCCTACGGGTTCGAGAACTATGTAGACATGACCGAGACACGTCTCTGGTCAATAACCAATAGCGGAACCTGGATGCTCATATTGGCTCCCACATATTCTACGAAGATCTTTATCGGTCAAACCGCATAACAACATACGTTGTTCCCTTTGTCATCGGTATGTTACTTGCCCGAGATTCGATCGTCGGTATCTCAATCCTAGTTCAATCTCGTTACCGGAAAGTCTCTTTAATCGTTCCGTAATGCATCATCCCCCAACTAACTCATTATTTACAATGCTTGCAAGGCTTATAGTGATGTGCATTACTGAGTGGGCCCAGAGATACCTCTCCGACAATCGGAGTGACAAAACCTAATCTCGAAATACGCCAACCCAACAAGTACCTTTGGAGACACCTGTAGAGCACTGAGGGAGTCCTGGATTAGGGGGTATCCGGATAGCCGGACTATTTCCTTTGGTCGGACTGTTGGATTATGAAGATACAAGATTGAAGACTTTGTACCGTGTCTTGATGGGACTCTCCTTGGCGTGGAAGGCAAGCTTGGCAATACGGGTATGTAGATCTCCTTCATTGTAACCGACTCTGTGTAACCCTAGCCCCCTCCGGTGTCTATATAAACCGAAGGGTTTAGTCCGTAGGACCAAGGACAACAATCATACCATAGGCTAGCTTCTAGGGTTTAGCCTCTACGATCTCGTGGTAGATCAACTCTTGTAATACTCATATCATCAAGATCAATCAAGCAGGAGTAGGGTATTACCTCCATCGAGAGGGCCCAAACCTGGGTAAAAACATCGTGTCCCCCGTCTCCTGTTACCATCCGCCTTAGACGCACAGTTCAGGACCCCCTACCCGAGATTCGGCGGTTTTGACACCGACATTGGTGCTTTCATTGAGAGTTCCTCTGTGTCGTCATCGTTAGGCCTGATGGCTCCTTCGATCATCGATAACGATGCGGTCCAGGGTGAGACTTTTCTCCCCGGACAAATCTTTGTATTCGGCGGCTCCGCACTGCGGGCCAACTCGCTTGGCCATCTGGAGCAGATCGAGAGTTACACCCCTGGCCACCAGGTCAGGTTTGGAAGCTTAAACTACACGGCCAACGTCCGCGGAGACTTGATCTTCAACGGATTCGAGCCTATGCCGAGTGCGCGGCATGGTCATGACGAGCATGATTTAGCTCTGCCATTGGACAGTGTTCGGGAAATCGCACCCGCAACCGCTCCGATCCTCAATCCGGAGCCAATTGCGCCGTCCAAGGACGAGTGGATAGACCCCGCCGCGGAGGCCGCATTCTCAGCAACGATCGAGCCAAATACCGACCTTACCCTTCACGAGAGCCGTGACGCCGAACTGCTGGATTCCTCCCCGACCATGCACTCCGAACTGCCTGTGCCCTTGCCTATCGAATCCGACTGGGCACCGATCATGGGGTTCACCTTCGCGGGTATCTTTCAGCACTCGCCCTTTGGCGACGTGCTAAACTCATTAAGGTCTCTCTCCCTGTCAGGAGAGTCCTGGCCGAACTATGTATGGCCAGATTGGGATGCGGATGACGAAGAAATTCGCCGCCCAGCCACCACCCACTTAGTAGCCACTGTCGGTGATTTAACCTACATGCTCGATTTCGACTCCGAAGACATCGATGGTATGGACAACGATGCCGGAGACAAGCAAGAACCACCGCCCACTTCATCACATGATATATACATGGTGGACACACCCAACAAAAACGACGACGAGGAACGGAATGATGCAGCGAAGGACCGTTCCCTCGAGAAGCAGTCAAAGCGGCGGTGTAAGCGCCGCTCCAGATCCCGCCTCGGCAGAAACAGCGATCATATAGACCCAGTGATAGAGCAGGGTGAGCCAACGGACGACGAACACGGCATGGAACCGCCGTCCGACCACGGCAACACGGAAAATCAAACCAAACAACCCGTCTCCAGCGAAGATAACAGTTCGGATGACATCACACCGGACAGGCACCTGGAGCAACAGAATCTCCATCAAAGGCTTGTCGCCACTGCGAGGAGTCTGAAAAAGCAGAAGCAAAGGCTTAGGGCTGCACAAGATACACTCAGAATTAGACGGAGTAAAGTACTCAACACCGCAGAAAAGTACGGCAGCAGTCGCCACACAAAGAGCTACCCGAAGCGAAAGTTGCTGCCTGAATTCGATGATGAGGCCTTAGAGCCCCCGCAATCAAAAAGCAAAACAGCCATCCGGTCGGATAGACGACCTCGTGGCCACCATAGAGCAGCTAACGAAGCCGCACACAAGCCAGTACGCGATCCACGCGCGGACTCGCATCAAAAGGCCGGCACAACCAGATCCATCTACGGACCAAGAAAGCGCGCTCCAGCACACGATGCAACACAACAAACATCCAAACACCACGGTGCACCCAAATACAGGGGTGCCGCACACCCCCTATCTTTTACCGATGAGGTGCTGGACCATGGATTTCCAGAGGGATTCAAACCCGTAAACATAGAGGCGTATGACGGAATGACAGACCCTGGGGTCTGGATTGAGGACTACATCCTCCATATCCACATGGCGCGAGGAGACGATCTCCATGCCATCAAGTACTTACCCTCAAGCTCAAAGGGCCAGCTCGGCACTGGCTTAAAAGCCTTCCCGAAAACTCCATTGGAAGTTGGGAAGAGCTCGAGGACGCTTTTCGGGCAAATTTTCAAGGGACCTATGTCCGACCACCCGATGCAGACGACTTAAGTCATATAACTCAACAGCCCGGAGAGTCAACCCGAAAGCTTTGAAACAGGTTTCTCACTAAAAAGAACCAAATAGTCTACTGTCCGGATGCCGAAGCCTTAGCAGCTTTCAAGCACAGCGTCCGAGACGAATGGCTTGCCAGACACCTCGGCCAAGAAAAGCCGAGAACAATGGCAGCCTTAACAAGCCTCATGACCCGTTTTTGCGCGAGCGAGGACAGCTGGTTAGCCCGAAGTAGCACCAGCGACCCAAGCACATACGAAGTCAGGGACGGAAATGGGAAGCCACGACGCAGCAAAAACAAGCGCCGAAATAAAGAAGACAACCCGAATAGCACAGCGGTAAACGCCGGATTCAGAAGCTCTCGGCCAGGTCAGCGAAAGCTGCCCTCCAAAGGCAACAGAGACGAACTGTCCAGCCTAAACAAGATTCTGGACAAACTATGTCAGACCCACAGCACCCCCGATAAACCTGCAAATCATACCCATAGAGAACGTTGGGTCTTCAAGCACTCCGGCAAGCTAAACACCGAACACAACGGGCAGGATACACTAAGCGAAGACGAGGACGAGCCCTGCCAGCAAGGCACTGGGGAACAGAAAAAATTCCCACCAGACGTCAAAACAGTAAACGTGTTACACGTGATGCAGGGGAGAAACAAAGCGGCAGTCCTAGAGACACATGCCCCAGGGCCCATCACCGCAGAGTTCAGCCACTGGTCGTCCCAACCGATCACTTTTTACCATAGGGATTACTCTGCAAGTATCCAGCATGCAGGATTGGCTGCCTTGGTGTTAGACCCGATAATTGACAGATACCATTTCACACGAGTCCTGATGGACGGCGGCAGTGGTTTAAACCTGATATATCATGACATAGTGTGCAAAATGGGGATAGACCCAACAAAAATCAGCCATAGCAATACTACCTTTAAAGGAGTAACGCCAGGCACAGAAGCCCACTGCACGGGCTCCCTGTTACTAGAGGTTATATTCGGCTTTCCTGATAACTTCCGAAGCGAAAAGTTAACCTTCCATATCGCTCCGTTCCAAAGTGGCTATCAAGCACTACTCGGACGCGAAGCCTTCGCTCGCTTTAATGCCATACCACATTACACTTCTCTCAAGCTTAAGATGCCCGGTCCACGTGGCATCATTACAGTAAATGGAAATATTGAGCACTCCTTGCGCGCGGAAGATCGTGCGGCTGCCCTGGCAGCCGCACACTAGACGACCTCACCAACCAGAGCAGATGACAGGTCGTTAAGACCAGGACACGGTTAGACGAGTCCGGCGTAGTTATATATAATTGATACAGGTTTGATGGCTATACCCCCTATAAACAATACAAGGGGCTTAACGCGTGTAAACAAGTGACAATTCGGCTCAACTTTACTCATCTTGAACTGTACATGGTTTATTTAGAATAACCTACCTTCTGCACGACAACTTTTCAACTAAGTTCCTCTCTTGTACAGATGACCATCGTGCTACACCCGTCCAGGATACGGCACAACGGAGACACAGGCGTAGACGTGCAGCAGGGACCCGTTCCAAGGCTTCTTTTTAGATTAAGACCCTGCGCAAACCTTTTTCATTGTCTCTTGTTGATTCACATCCCCCGGATTCTCAGTACAACCGAGAAGGATGCTGACGTTATTGGCATGTGGCCACGTCAGAATATTGCACGTACCAAGACACTAGGGGCTTATTACAAAGGGCATTGTTTAGCCCGGTTTACATCATAAAAGACCGAATACCTTAGGGAATGTTCGGCGTCGCGAGTTTGGCCTTATATGCATCAGCTCCGAATCATGTATTTGGTCAAATGTCGGGTTTGCCCGGCTCCTGTGTTTTGATACCTTACATTCCACTCTATCGGCTAAGGCGGCACCAGGAGAACTACTGCCATTGTGCCCTGGTTCATCCGGACGAGCACCTCAGTAGAGAAAGCCGAAAACTGACTGTCATGATAAAGCGTGAGACTGGTCAACCACTCGATGACCTATCGGAATCTTCGGGATTCCTCCGCCTTAACGAAGGGCCGTTTCCCGGCTAGGCATGCACGCGCCCCGAATTCGGATGAGCGCAGAACCACCAGGGGCTATATAGTAGCCCCACTGTCAAACTCCTCTTGCTAAGTGAAAGTGTTAAAGCAATATAGTCCGATTGCCTAGTTCGTTGCGCTATCACCTCCTTAATGGACCAAGACGTTGGATCAAGTGTGAGCGTACGTCTTCTGCGAACACCCCCGCATTATATGCGTGGGGGCTGAAGCCGACGACTGACAACTTTCAGGTTATATACATATATACATAAACGGCCGCACAGGAGGTATCATAATTCTTTCAGGCAAACGTATAAAATAGCCTTTACAATTCAGTAAAACATTGTTCTTCAATGTGAATACATGTCATTACAGCATAATATTCTTTGAGCACTGCGCTTCTATCAAACGAGCGCCCTCAAGAACTTCTTGAAAGTAGTGCTCGGGAGGTACTCGGCTCTTGCCCGATTCTTGGGCTGCAATAGCGGTGGCCTCCATCTCTGCCCAGTATGTCTTGACACGGGCAAGTGCTATCCGCGCACCCTCTATGCACGCCGACCTCTTTATCGCGTCGATGTGTGGCACTGCACCAAAGAATTACTGCACTAAACTAAAATAACTGTTCGGCTTTGGCCCTTCCGGCCATAGATGATCCACAACAGACCTCATGGCAAGTCCGGACAATCTATTAAGCTCGGCCCATTCGGCCAACCAATCAGTCAATGGAAGCGGACGCTCTGGAACGTTAAATTGTGACCAGAGCAGCTTTTCCACTTCGCGATCTTTTTGATCTCGGAAGTATTCGGCCGCATCGGCAGCACTCGCTGCTAAGTCCAGATACGCATCCGCAGAACTCCATAGCCGGTCAAGAGAAGCGTACTTAGGATCTCTGAAATTCATCCGTAGCATAAAGGGTTTCCCGGCCGTGATATCCCCGGCTTGACGTAGCTCCTCCTTCATCGCTCTCATTGCAGAGCGGGTGTCTTTGGCCGCCATCATGGCCTTCTCCAGGTATGTCCTCTTCGCTCGATCTTAATTTTTGAGAAGCTCGTAACGGTCAGCGGCATTCTTTAATTCCACAACCATCCTGGCTATTTCCTCCTTTCTTTGGCAGTGAGCAGCCCGTTCGGCTTTCAGCTCCTCGACTGCCTTTAAGGCGGCCGCATCACTTTTCCTGGCTTGTTCTTTGGCTCGGGCAAGTTCCGCCCGAAGGTTCTCCACGGCCGCAGCTCCATCTGCATTCACAAACATGTTATAGATACTGGCATCGTGCCCCTCTTACCATGTGTCACCGGATAAATCACATACCCTGTGCCTCGTCAAGCCACTTGTTGACAAGTACGATGTCGGCATCTGCCACATCAAGCTGCCGCTTTAGCTCGGCAAACTCATCAGTCCGGCTGGCCACCGGACCTTTCGCCACATGCATATTTAGGCGACACGATTATTCCTGGGACTATGATCCTCTGTTTGCCGTCGTCTTCGACAACAACCAGAGTCTCAGGGGCTACTATCTACACAGGGCACACCTAAACATGTGCGGTACTGTAAAAAACGTACACCATTTCACGTACCTCAAAGCCCTTCAGTAGACTCATAAAGGCTTCATGCAACCCGCTTTAGGCGGACGAAATCCTTTCAATCACCGTACCCATCAACGTGCGGTGCTCTTCTGAGATAGCCGCTTGCTTTAGCAGATCCTCCAGTACGTCCAACCGCACACCAGGCGGTGCCGGACTCTTCCGATTGATCTTTTCAAAAGCCGGATACTGAGGACTTCGGGTAGCCAAAAAGTTATCCTCTGGCCCTGCTGGATCAGGAGAAACCCTCCGCGACGACACTTCGGGGTCGCCCGCCTCATGAGACGGGATGGCAGGCGGAGGCCTCGCGCTCTCCATCATCTCCGGAAGAAGATCCCCAAAAGACGAACTCTGTCGAGACGGGCTATGATCCGAACTGCAAGATGAATACTTCGGTTATTTTTCTCAGAAGTAAGGCATGATATTTCCACCATAAAGGACCCTTCTACTTACGGCTCGGTGGAGGGCTGTCCCCCTTTCGGGTGTTGTATGGCCGGGGTATCCCCCGGGGCAGGACCCTCTGGCGAAGATTTCTTCCCCCGTTTCGAGACCACGGTCTCCGGGTCGTCAGAGGCGGTTCTCTTCCTTCCTTGAGGAGAGGGAATTGCAGTTCCTTCTCCCTGGTCACCCTCCTTCACGGAGGTGTTGGCCTCTTTGTCCCCTGCTTTTTTTCCCTGAGGGCGCTTGATAAGGCGTGAGCTCCAGCATCCTGGTTAGCATGGGATTCGGTGAGGTCTCGGGGAGGGGGGCCGGACACCTGATCAACTTCGCCTTCGCTACCCAATCCTGGTCAAAGAGCGGCTTTTTTAGAGCGACGTTGGGATAAATAAACAGATAACGTGTCCGGTTGCGGGACTACTTACTTTGGTATCCGGGCGATTGCAGCTCAGACCTGCATCCTCGGTGATGTCCGGCCGCGTTACTTGTGGTCCAAAGAACAATGTATACATCTCCTCGAGCGTCATGCCGAGGAAGTGCTGAATAGCTCACGGTCCCTCCGGGTTGAACTCCCACATACGGAGAGGATGACGTTTGCAGGGCAAGACCCGACGCACTAACATGACTTGCATCACCTTGGTCAGATTAACATCTCCCTCGGGGAGATCTTGGATGCGGCTCTGTATTATTGGCACATCCTTTGATGGCCCCCAGTCTAGCCCCTTACTGATCCACGACGTCAGTCGTTGCGGGGGGCCCGAGCGAAAAGCGGGGAGAGCTACCCACTTGTTACTCCTAGGAGCTGTGATATAAAACCACTCTCGTTGCCATAAGCCGGACACCTCCTGGAAAGAACCCTCCGGCCATAAGGCATTGACGCCTTTGTTTATCACGGCGCCTCCGCACTCCGCGTGTCACCCCTCGATCATCTTTGGCTCCACCTTGAAGGTCTTGAGCCACAGGCCGAAGTGGGGGTAACGCGAAGAAAGGCTTCACACATGACGATGAACGACGAAATATGGAGGATAGAATCCGAGGCCAAATCATGAAAGTCCAGCCCGTAATAGAACATGAGCCCCCTCACGAAGGGATCTAGCATAAAGCCTAGCCCTCGGAGGAAGTGAGATACGAACACGACGCTCTCACCGGGCTTGGGAGTGGGAATAAGCTGCCCTCGAGCAGGCAGCCTATGTGAGATTTCGCCGGTCAAGTATCTGGCCTCCCTTAGCTTTTTCACGTCTTCCTCCGTGACGGAGGAAGGCATCCACCGACCTTGAAGGTTGGATCCGGACATGGTTGGAGATCCAAAGCACCTAAACTTGAGCTTTGGGTGTTGGAACTCGAGGCGGGAGGTGGATTCGATTAAGATCGAGAAGGAAAAAGAATAGGCCTTGGTCTCTTTATAAAGAGGTTGAATACCAAGTGTCCTCCTCATGACTGTTTGGGACTTGCCTACAATCGAGGGGTCATACCAACGGGCACGATTGGTTTACCCATGTCCGTGTTGATGAGAATCCCGTAATAAAGGGGACACGATCTTTGCTCCGACAAGACGTGCCAAGGAAACCGCCTCGCTATACACGCTGAGATTGGTTATGAAAAACGATTCGAATAAATGACCTGGCTGTGGTGTGATGTCACACTACGAAATGCGTTAGCAGATTAGATTTGTGGAAATATTATTCTCTCTACGGTGGTATGTGGAACTTGTTTTGTAGAGCCGGACACGGTCCTCGTGTTCAAAATCTTCTATGAAATATTCGGAGGAGGAACCTACCTTGCAATGCCAAAGACAATCTGCGTGCCGGACTCATCATCATTGAAGCCTGGTTCAGGGGCTATTGAGGGGGTATCCGGATTAGGGGGTATCCGGATAGCCGGACTATTTCCTTTGGCTGGACTGTTGGATTATGAAGATACAAGATTGAAGACTTCGTCCCGTGTCCGGATGGGACTCTCCTTGGCGTGGAAGGACAGCTTGGAAATACGGATATGTAGATCTCCTTCCTTGTAACCAACTCTGTGTAACCCTAGCCCCCTCCGGTGTCTATATAAACCGGAGGGTTTAGTCCGTAGGACCAAGGACAACAATCATACCATAGGCTAGCTTCTAGGGTTTAGCCTCTACGATCTCGTGGTAGATCAACTCTTTTAATACTAGATCAATCAAGCAGGAGTAGGGTATTACCTCCACCGAGAGGGCCCGAACCTGGGTAAAAACATCATGTCCCCCGTCTCCTGTTACCATCCACCTTAGACGCACAGTTCGGGACCCCCTACCCGAGATCCGCCGGTTTTGACACCGACAAGCACCTTTATAATCACCCAGTTACGTTGTGACGTTTGGTAGCACACAAAGTGTTCCTCCGGTAAACGGGAGTTGCATAATCTCATAGTTACAGGAACATGTATAAGTCATGAAGAAAGCAATAGCAGAATACTAAAGGATCAAGTGCTAAGCTAACGGAATGGGTCAAGTCAATCACATCATTCTCCTAATGATGTGATCCCGTTAATCAAATGACAACTCATGTCTATGGTTAGGAGACATGACCATCTTTGATTAACGAGCTAGTCAAGTAGAGGCATACTAGTGACAGTTTGTTTGTCTATGTATTCACACATGTATCATGTTTCCGGTTAATACAATTCTAGCATGAATAATAAACATTTATCATGATATAAGGAAATAAATAATAACTTTATTATTGCCTCTAGGGCATATTTCCTTCATTCCCATCCTAATGATCGTCCGCGAAGAACTCCAAATAGAACGTACATCGCTCTCACATTAGAGCATCACTTAATCTTTAGGACTTAGGAAGTATCATTACCAAGGGAGTCAAAACGAACAATACTTAATGAGTTTGATATGTTTAAGTGACGAGGTTGCAGCAAGCACTAAGCATTTGTAAACCATCTATTTCTATGAATACTAAAACAAGAAGAGTAAATCCTATGCATAAGGGGGGTCACAACTAGAAGATCAATAAGTGATCTTGAACACCTACTTACGAGTCATTTATATACCCACCGTGTCCACTTCTTGATTGCATTCCGACAAGAAGTGACAATCACGGTACGCACACGGTTGGCAAGTTTTAGTCATTAGTTGAAGTTCACTACAACCGGATGTCATACATATATAAGTCATTTGTAACTGCGGACATGGCTTTCCAAAGATTTAACCCTCAAGGGTGCTTTCCAAGTCATGCATACCCGTTCCTCCCAGTTCAAAGGCCCGAAAGAACCCCCGTGGATAGCCACGTGTGTCCCAAGAGTTCAGAGTAACAAACCCTCGATCTATCTGACTCTGAGACGTGTGCACCCTATCCGCGGACCCATCTGGATGAGCAAAGCATACAACTAGCCAAAACCTGAGTTTCCCCAGGTGGCATTGAAAGGTACTCTATTTGTTAAGATACCTCGGGTCGATCACTCCCTATGCAAGTTTTATGTGGACAAATTTTAGTACCAATGTTGGGCCTTGCTGGAAAAGTCTGCTAGGGAAAGTGATACAAGGGGGGCCCATAAACCCTACACGCGCAAGGAGCTGAAAGCACACGTGCTCCCTTGGCGGTTTTAGTAATTCATGTCAACATACATATTGTTGGACTAACACCTTTATCAAGTATATTTTAGATAAGTTCAATAGTGTCATGGCAAAGACACGAGGACATGGACCCCTTCAAAAAACTAAGGACATGGAATTGGCGAAGCTTCAAGACTCCTACACTTTTGGTTAAGTGATCCAACATCACATTTAGCGCACAGGAAAGCTAGTACTACTAATAGTGGGTGAGGTTTTGATCATGACTCAAGTGCTCAAGTGCTTAGTGATATTGCTCCAAAAATTATCAAACACTTCCTCCATTTCATATATGTCCAAACCCTAAAGTTCCATCTCAGCCCCACCGAAAACATCTATGCCGGATCCACCGAGATAATCATATACACTGCCAAGCCAAACCCTAGAATTTCGGTCTCACCGAGATTGCGATCGGTCTCACCAAGTTTTTGTAAGCCAATTCATTAATTTTAGAATCACCGAGTTGAACTGATTCGGAACTACTAAAACGAGGTCCTGCCTACATATTGCATATCGGTCTCTCCAAGATTTCCACTTCGATCCCACCGAAAAGCACAACGTTCATATCTTTTACACAAGTCTGTCTCACCGAAATTTCTGATCGATGTCCCCGAGTTGAGTCAAAAGTGTGCAACGGTTGGATTTTGGGTGAAGTCTATAAATACCCCTCCACCGCCACCTACTCTCTAAGAGAGCCATCAGAATGACTCTACACTCCCACCATTCATTTTCTGAGAGAGAACCACCTAATCATGTGTTGAGATCAAGAGATTCCAATCCAACAATTTGAACTATGATTTCTAGCCTCCCCAAGTTGCTTTACACTCCAATCCTTCTCCTACCCAAGCCAAATCTGTGAGAAAGTGATTGAGTGTTGAGGAGACTATCATTTGAAGCACAAGAGCAAGGAGTTCATCATCAACACATCATATATTACCTTTTGTAGAGTGGTGTATCCTAGATTGGTTAGACGTCACTTGGGAGCCTCCGAGATATTGTAGAGTTGAACCAAGGAGTTTGTAAGGGCAATGAGATCACCTATTTCGTGAAGATCTACCATGAGTGAGCTAGTCCTTCGTTGACGTAAGCCATGATGGAATAGACAAGGTTGCTTCTTCGTGGACCCTTTGTGGGTGGAACCCTCCGTGGACTCATGCAGATGCTACCCTCCGTGGGTTGAAGTCTCCATTGACGTGGACGTACAATAGCACCACCTATCGGAACCACACCAAAAATCTCCGTGTCTTCATTGTGTTTGATCTTCCAAACTCTACTCCTTTACTTTCCGCACAATTGCATGTTGTATTATTTTCGCTTCCCTGTATCTAGGTATGCATGTGTAGAAAGTCTTAGTGACATCTTAACTATGCCCAAATCTTCCTAAATTCCAGGAAAACAAAAACTGCACCTTTGGTTGGTTAAGAGTCTATTCACCCCCCCTCTAGACCTATCTTCTCTGATCCTACAATTGATATGAGAGCTTTGGTCTACATTGATTTGGTTTAATCACCATTGGAGAGGGAGAGATAGAGAGATGGGAGATTAGAGAAGAGAGAGAGGTGGCATTGGGCAGGGTGTAGGTCTGGACGGCGTGCTCGCTGGGGAGCTCACTAGAGCTCGGGTAAGAATAGAGTTGGTGCCTATAGCTCTATCATCGATAAATTTAAAGCTAGATTAAATAGCTACTCCCTCAGTTCCAAAATAGATGACCCAACTTTATACTAACTTTGTACTATAGTTAGTACAAAGTTGAGTCATCTATTTTGGAACGGGGAGTACAAGTCTAATAGGCTCTCACATGCTCGCAAACTCACTCTAATTAAATTTGTTTTTGCATCTTTGTGTGTTTATTACATGTCTACTGTTCTTTTGAATAAAGGCACTATATCCAAGGTTACCTCTATTGTTAGAAAATTTTGGTGGATATGGATCCAGAAAGATATAAGTAGAAGCCTATTTTCTTTAGAGCTTGGGAAGACATCTACAAACTTATGCATGAAGGTGGGTTAGGCATTAGAGATATATCCATCGTGAATAAACCTTTAGTGGCTACGACTATTTTGAGAATTATTTATTACACTTCCTCTTTAATTACCCAAATTTTAAAAGCTAAATACTTCCATAATTCCTCTATTTGAAGACCTAATGCTTCTTGTCAAAAGTTTGCCTTTTTGACTTCTATTGTCAAAGTTCTCCCCATGATGCTCAGCTCTTGTTAATTACAAATTGCCGGGGGCAAATCTTGCATCTGGACTACTCTTGGTGTAAAGATTGGGATAATATCCATGACCACCTTAAAGCAAATTTGGAGAGGCCTTATCCTAGCATCATAGTGACCTCTGGAAACCCAATTCTAAATGTTGGATGAAGATAAGATTAGTGCTTATTTTGATGATAACTTCAAGAACAAAATTTTAGATATTCATGCCATCAATGCTGATTGCAAAGATATGATTTGTTGGACTCGTACTCCTAATGTTGTGTGCACCACAAAAAGTTCATATAAAACATTTTTGCAGGAATCCCAAGTTAGCTCTACATGTCAAAAATCTCTTATTACAGATCAAGAAGTAACATTGCTCAACCAAGTTTGGAAAGACAAAACAATGTCACCAAGGGTTGAAATTTTGCTTGGAGTCTTATTAGAAGGGCAACTGTAGCAGGTATGAGAGCTTCCAGATTTTTCAAAACAGTTAATCATGCTATTTATTAGTTGTCTTTGTTTTTCTTGGTATCTATAAAATGGGATAGTGGTCTTGTATACAAAAATGGAGGGAGTAGTAAAAATTGTTGCAAATGTGGCGGGGAAGAAACATATTTGCATATCTTCTTTTTCTGTAATGTCTGAAGAATGATTTGGTTTTACTTTGGTTTGAAAACTGATAGGCTGAATCACAATTTTTATCCCACTGATATTATCCTACAAATCTTATCTATGAAGCATCCAGAGCTAAACTTAAGCATGATATTTGGAAAGCTAGGAATGATCTCCTTAAAAAAATTAGCCCAATGTAGGTAATACATGCTACAAAGGCAATGCTAAATGCATGTTTAATGGAGGATTGGGAAGAGGACAATAAGTTTACTGATCTTAGTATATGTTTATGTTGCCTTTAATCCCAAGGAGACAACAAATGAAGCCTTTCTTGGAGTATTTCTAAGGATGAGCTCAATGGTCGTAAAATATTTATACAAGCTACCTCCATTAGAGTATATTATGTTCTGAAGACCGAAGTACTGGGACTTCTCTTGGCAGTCGCGATCATGAAAGCATTGAATTTGGTTCTATTCTTCTCCGATTGTAGGAATCTAGTAGTAGTGATGGAAGCCAAGGACTAAATCCAGCAACTAGGACATTGGAGGATTAGGTCGATTTTAACTGAGTTCTTCGACATCATCTCCAGCGTTGAATCTTGCAGGTGTTCAAGCACATTCCGAAAATCCAAAATACCCTAGCTCATTCTCTTGCAAGGAAAGCTTCATGGAATAAATCTACTTCTCCTTGCAACTTCCTTTGCAGCAAGGCTGCTAGATGTAACTCTAAAATGGCTTTGAAGCCATCTCTTTTCCTATGGGAAAACTATTATCTGTACACTATTTAGGTTGTTAATGAATAAAATTTAGCCCTCTTTTGAGGGCTTGTGTTGGCAAAAAAACAAATCACATCCACCATTCCATGGTCATCCAAGTGCTACCTATTATAATAAAAAAAAAAATATGTAAGGTTGTTAGTTTTTCTTCCGCCCATCCTTCATCCATCCTCCTTACGTTACCTTCACCCTTCCACCTGTTTTTTATCCCTCCCAATTTCTTTGGTAATGATCTTTAGCTCAAATCATGTCAATATTTGGTAATGCCATAAATTCACAGTCAGTAATCAATCTTTTCTTTGGCAATAAATATCTGGTAACATAATAAATCCATGTGAAGAAATCAGCCATGATCGACAATTATTTGGTAACACAATGAATTCACAAGAAGGAACAAATCACAGTCGGTCATCCTTCCTATCCTATCTATCTCTAGAATCACGAGAAGGTATATTCTCCCCTGTTTTCTTTTTAGTCCGCATATAAGATTTTTCGGAAGTCAAACTACATAAAGTTTGACCAAATTTATATTTAAAAACATCAATATCTATAATATAAAAGTTTTATAGTACGCAAATTAATTTAATGATGCATCTATAATATTGATTTAGTATTGTTGATGTCTACTACACAACTTGTTCATGTAGACTCGTTGGGCCTCCAAGCGCAGAGTTTTGTAGGAAAGTAGCAAATTTCTCTCAAGTGGATGATCTAAGGTTTATCAATCTGTGGGAGGCATAGGATGAAGATGGTTTCTCTCAAATAACCCTGCAACCAAATAACAAAGAGTCTCTTGTGTCCCCAACACACCAAGTACAATGGTAAATTGTATAGGTGCACTAGTTCGGCAAAGAGATGGTGATACAAGTGTAGTAATGATAGTAGATATTGATTTTTGTAATAGGAACAATAAAAAACAGCAAAGTAGCAAGTAACAAAAGTGAGCACAAACGGTATTGCAATGCTTGAAAATGAGGCCTAGGGTTCATACTTTCACAAGTGCGATCTCTCAACAATGCTAATATAATTGGATCACATAACCATCACTCAACGTGCAATGAAGAATCACTCCAAAGTTCTTATCTAGCGGAGAACATAAGACGAAATTGTTTGTAGGGTACGAAAACACTTCAAAGTTATCCTTTCCGATCGATCTATAGAGCTATCCCTATAAGTGTCACAAACAGCCTAAGAGTTCGTATCAAAATAACACCATATGATACACATCAACCAACTCTAATGTCACCTAGATACTCCAATGTTACCACGAGTATCCGTGAGTTCATTATACGATATGCCTCAAACAATTTCAGATTCATAATACTCAATCCAACACAAAGAACTTCAAACAGTGCTCCAAGATTTCTACCGGAAAAACAAGGATGAAAACATGCATCAACCCCTATGCATAGAATACCCCAATGTCACATCAGGAATCCGTGGTTTGAGTGCCAAAACATATATCAAGTGAATCAATATGATACACCATTGTCACCACGGGTATTCATAGAAAGACATACATCAAGTGCTCTCAAATTCATAAAAGTATTCAATCCGATAATAACGAAATCTCAAAGGTAAAACTCAATTCATCACAACAAGATAGAGAGGGAGAAACACCATATGATCCAACTATATTAACAAAGCTCGTGATACATCAAGATCGTGTCAAATCAAGAACACGAGAGAGAGAGAGGGAGATCAAACACATAGCTACTAGTACAAACCCTCAGCCCCAAGGGTGGACTACTCCATCCTCATCATGGAGAACATAGGGATGATGAAGATGGCCTCCGGTGATGATTTCCCCCTCCGGCAGGGTGCCGAAACAGGGTCTAGATTGTTTTTTCGTGCCTACAGAGGCTTACGATGGCGAAACTTCTCATCTAGGGTTATTTCTGAGGGTTTCCGCATTTTTAGAAATTTTTGGCGTCGGTTTCACGCAAAGATGGGCCTCAGGGGGCCCACTACCCACCAGGGCGTGCCAGAAGGGGGTGGCGCATCCTGGTGCCTTGTGGGCAGCAGGGGGACCTCCAGTGGTTCTTTGCTCCGTTATTTTTCTTTTCTTCCAAAAAAATCATCAAAAAGTTTCGTCCAATTCTGAGGACTTTTATTTCTGCACAAAAAACAACAACACAGTAGTTCTGCTGAAAACAACGTCAATCTGGGTTAGTTCCATGCAAATCATATCAAAACCATATAAAATTGTTGTAAACATGACATGAATACTTCATAAATTATAGATACGTTGGAGACGTATCAATTGTGAGTATTGATTTATTTTTCTCCTATAAAGTTGGTCAAACTTACAAAGTTTGACTTCAAAAAAGTTTTATAAATAACAAAGGGAGTATTTGAAACGAGAGGTAGAACCACTACAAAACTAGTGGCGCTACAAAACTTACAAGAGCAACTCTAGTCCTTTCCCCAAAAATCTTCCCAAATGATAAGTGTCACACGTGTGGCACGAAGTAACACCGCCCTGCCGTTTTTACAACTAAAAATGGCACTAAAAAAACCTAAAAAAACTGAAACTTGCCATCCAAACAGGATGCTTCACAACTAAAGCTGCCATCCTCGGGTAATTAAAGTTGCCATCAAAAAATGTCAGGGCGGAATTGCTTAACGCCACACGTGTGGCACTTATCAGGGTCCAAAATCTTTAATCCCCTGAAAAATTGTTTAGGGGATTAAGCCCCAAAAATAGACACCCTCACTAGCCTAAATTTATTCTGTAAACCCTCATTCTTAGGGCCCGTTGGGAGTGGAGGGAGGAAAAACTAGAAGAATTGTGGAAGGCAAAGGACTGCCCTAGTAAAACTGTAAAACTTTGTAATGAAAGCGAGGAACGAAAAAGAAGTCGGTGTTCAGATTAGATGAGAGAAGACGACGGGAAACTGACACAATGCTGATTAAAATGTTGATTGAAGATGAATAGATTGGAAGTTTTTCCACAAAAAAAAGAAATGTTGATTAAAATATTCAAATAGTACATTGTGTGATGGACATAGACACAGACATGGTTGCTTATTCACTGCGCTTCTCCCTGCTTGCCTCAGGCCTAGGCGAAAAAAGAGCTACGGGCAAATGTTTCATTTCCTCTAGAATCTGATCGATATGCCAATCTTTCCTCTAGTTCCTTGTTCAAGCTTCCTTCGTTCCGAACGCAACGAAGGTGAAAGAAACGGGAACTGCAGGAACTTCATTCCTCTGGTTTTTCCTATAAGCCCAACGGGCCCTTAGTATTTTATTTCCTCCCACCTGATTCCCTCTCGTTCCCACGCTTGTTCTTCTCCTCCCGCCGCCGCACGCCTTTTCTCTGGTCCTCTAGTACCCTCAACCCCCAACGGAATGGAAGCCCCACTCACTTTCCATGTCTGGTGACCTCTTCCCTTGAAGAAATCCGCTTGTGGTGGCGGAATCGGCATTGAGTGCCTTCAAGAAGCGAGAGCAGAGGAAGTTTGGGGTCATGCCCGACCTCTTCCCCTGAAGAAATCCGCTTGTGGTGGCGGAATCGGCATTGAGTGCCTTCAAGAAGCGAGAGCAGAGGAAGTTTGGGGTCATGCCCGACACAATGTTTAGGGAGAAAACCACCATGTCAACCACCATCATTGGAGAATCTTCTGCACCCTTTCGTCCTTTGATGGCGTCACCGACCATCAGGTGGCAATGTCGACTGATGAAAAAGGCATTGGAGGTTGTCACAAACAAAGGGTCGTTGCCACTCACCCTCCATCCTCCGCTGCTGCAACCCACTCCTCCGGTCATCATGCCGTGTCCCACTGCCCGCTACCTGTCAGCGAACCACTGTCGGAAGAGGGGGCTGCTGACGAAGGAGAAACTGCAGCAGCTACAACCGTTGTCGACAACAGCGAGACAGCTACAGCGCCAGAGCCGAGGCCCAAGTCCACTCGGCCCAAGAAGATACCCCAGTGGCTTGCAAGCCCGAACTGGGCTCGTTAACTCGGGTGTAATAGTACTTATAGCCGTTAGTTGCTTTCCTTTGTTTTTCGGCGATGGACTCGGCGGCTACGGCCGATGTGTATCTGATACAGACGTGAGGGTGGTTGGGAGGAACACGCCTGTCAAATTCAAATTCTAGATCGAATCCCCAATTTTCGCCATGGCCATGTGAGCTAGATCTAAGTTCCTCACAGTTGGTAATCAGAGCTGTTCGTCCTGGAGCTTCCGCTTCATCACCACCGCACCAGATTCAGCGGCCGCCAACGACGCCAAGCCATGGAGGAGCTCAGCGACGATAGTCGCGCCGTGCTTGAGCTGCTTCGCCATGAAATCAACATCGATCTGGACCAGAAGCTCAAGGCGCAAGGCGAATCTCTCCTCAAATCCATGAGTAAGATGCTGGAAGCCAACAATTCGGCGCTCGACAACCTCATGTCGGCAAGAGCTGACGGCATCCGCGAGGAGATCGCGCTTGACATCGAGCAGGTGCGAGCCGACGTCAGCAAACTCGAGGCCGTAGATCAGGGACCCAGGCCGGAGGGGAGCTTGCCATCTCGTCAGGGCGGGCCGTCTCGAGGAGGCGCAGCCAGCGACGGGCTGGGGTTTGAGAGCGACCACCGCGGGAAGTCCCACAACATCTATGTGCCTCCACCGGCGAGAGGTGCGCGAGATCTGAATCCTTCGCCCAAAAATTTTTTGCCTCGCGATTTTCATGTTCTGGATACTGCTGAGTCTTCTCCCTTCTCATTGAATCTGGAGATGCCTCGATTCGATGGTACCAACCCTCGATTATGGCAAAATCGTTGCGAGGATCAGTTCAGATTGTGGAACGTTCCTGCCCACGGATGGATTTCTTTGGCTACAGCGCAGTTTGAAGGAGCAGCAGCGCGTTGGCTGGAGTCTGTACAGCGCCGTATGCCAAATTCCAGTTGGACTGAATTCTCTTCTGCTCTTCAAGCCTGGTTTGAACACAACCAGCACCAAACTCTCCTGCGCAAGTTGTTTAGAATTGCGCAAACAAGTACTGTCGAAGATTATGTGGATCGTTTCGCAGAACTGTATGATCAACTGACAGCCTATGAAGATACACCAAATGATCTGCATTATACCACCAGATTCCTTGACGGCTTAAAACCAGGTGTTCGGATCGCTGTAGCTCTGCAGAAACCTAAGAATTTAGATGCTGCCTATGAACTGGCCTTGTAACATGAAGAGCTTGGTGAAGGTTTCACACCGATTAATAGCTACTCAGCCAAGCGGCTGTCAAACCCTGCACCTGTCACTTCTCCTTCCATTGTCAAAACTGCAGAAGAAAGGAAGAGGACTGAATTTGTCAAACCCAACCGAACTGAAGGTAAGTGGTCAGCATTAAGAGAATTTAGGAGATCCAAGGGTCTCTGTTTTGTTTGTGGTGAGAAATGGTCCAGAGATCATGTGTGCAAGTCCACTGTGCAACTGCATTTTGTCCAAGAGATGATTGAACAGTTGCAGATTAGTTCATCAGAAGAATCTGAAACTTCTAACAGTGAACACCCTCCTTCGTTTCATCTTCAGTGCACTCCATCAGACTTTCTGCTGCTGCTATGGGAAGAGAACCTGAGGCCCCTGTTCTGCAATTACAAGTGAATATCCAGGGTCATAATTTGAGTTTCCTACTGGATTCCGCCAGCACTCACTCGTTTATTGACAGCAAATTTGTAACACTGTCAGGTGTTGCTCCCATTGCTCCTGTTAAAGTTAAAGTGGCAGGAGGGACTGTTATTTCTTGTCGGCATAGTATTGAGGCTTGTAGTTGGATCAATAATGGGGTGCAGTTCAATTCCAACTTCAAGCTATTACCTCTCAACACTTATGATGGTATCCTTGGACTCGATTGGTTAGCCCAGCATAGTCCAATGAAAATTGATTGGGTGGAACAGTGGATGTCCTTCAGTTATGAGGGAAGGGCGGTCACCTTGCAGGGTATAAATGCAACAGAATATACTTATGCATGTGTGTCCATTTCAACCATTCAAGTCACTGAACCCACTGCAATTCCTGAAGAAATGCAACAAATTATAGATGAGTTTACGGATGTGTTTGCAGCTCCTACAGAGTTACCCCCCAGGAGAGAAAGTGATCATCACATTCCCCTAATTCCAGGGGCAAGGCCTGTTACCTCACGACCTTACCGAATTGTTCCCCAGTTGAAGGATGAACTTGAGAGGCAAATCAATGAACTGCTTGCAGCTGGACTGATCAGGGTTAGCAAAAGTCCTTTTTCCTACCCAGTTTTACTTGTTACGAAAAAAGGAGGAGAATGGAGACTGGTTGTGGATTATAGGATGTTAAATGCAATTACTGTTACTGGTAAATTCCCAGTCCCAGTTATAGATGAGCTGCTGGATGAGTTAGCTGGTGCTGCATGGTTCACTAAGCTAGATCTGAGGGCTGGTTATCATCAGATTCGATTAGCTCCTGGAGAGGAGTACAAGACTGCATTCTCTACACATATTGGCCACTATGAATTCAATGTGTTGGCCTTTGGATTGAGTGGTGGACCTGGAACTTTCCAGGGTTCCTTGAACAATACTTTGAAACCTGTCAACAGGAAGAATACTCTCTGTTTCTTCGATGATATCCTCATCTTCAGCAAAACATACAGGGAGCACCTTGCTCATGTTAGAAAGGTGCTGGAATTACTCAGAGCTGATCAGTGGAGAGTTAAGTTGTCCAAATGTGCTTTTGCTCAACAACAAATTGATTATCTGGGCCACACTATTAGTGCTGCAGGTGTATCCACTGATTCTTCTAAAATATCCACTGTCCAGAACTGGCCTACTCCTACTAATGTAAAGGAAGTGAGAGGGTTCCTTGGTCTGAGTGGATACTACAGGAAATTCATACAGCATTATGGCATAATCAGTAAACCACTGACTGAACTCCTCAAGAAGGGGGTGCCATTTGTGTGGTCTCCAGTTACTGCAGAAGCATTCTCTATTCTGAAGCAGAAGCTGATTGAAGCCCCTGTTTTAGCTCTTCCTCAGTTCAATAAACCTTTTGTTATTGAAATAGATGCATGTGACAAGGGGATTGGAGCAGTTTTAATGCAGGAAGGTTCATCCCCTGGCTTATGTTAGTAAAGCCCTAGGGCCCAAGAACAGAGGACTGTCAGTCTATGAGAAGGAATATATGGCTATTTTACTAGTTGTAGAACAGTGGAGACCTTACCTACAGATGCAACATTTTGTGATCAAAACTGATCAGAAAAGTTTGGTCCATCTGCAGAACCAAAAACTGCATACTATTTGGCAACAGAAAGCTCTCACCAAGTTGATGGGATTGGACTATGAGATTGTATATAAGAAGGGGATTGAGAATTCTGCAGCAGATGCTCTGTCCAGGAGACCACCAGACCAACAGTTGTTTTCTATATCAAGGATACATCCAGTGTGGATGACTGAAGTTATTGACAGTTACAGTGATGACAAGTCTGCTATTGAACTTCTGCAACAATTAACACTGGATCCTGCTGCTAAACCCAATCACCAGTTGCTACAAGGGATAATTAGGTATAAAGGAGCTATATGGATAGGTAATAAGCAAGAGTTACATGATAAAATCTTTGCTGCCTTCCATGACAGTCCAATAGGTGGCCATTCAGGATTTCCTGTTACTTATCACAGGATACACTCTCTATTTAGATGGTCAGGAATGAAGAAATTCATCAAGGATAAGGTGCAATCTTGTATGATATGTCAACAAGCTAAGCCAGAAAGGGTTAACTACCCAGGATTGTTGTCCCCTCTGCCAGTTCCTAAGAAAGCTTGGGAATATGTTACTATGGATTTCATTTCTGGTCTGCCAGTATCAGGCCAATTTGATTGCATATTCTTGGTGATTGACAAGTTCACTAAATATGGTCATTTCATGCCCTTAAAACACCCCTTCACTGCTACTAAGGTTGCTGAAGTGTTCCTAGATAATGTGTACAAGTTGCATGGGATGCCAGAGTATATAGTGTCTGACAGGGACCCGGTTTTCACTAGTGTTTTTTGGCAAACTTTGATCAAAAGAACTGGCACCCAACTTAACATGAGTACTGCTTATCATCCAGCTACTGATGGGCAGACTGAGAGAGTGAATCAACAGGTTGAGTGCTACCTCAGGAGTTTTATCAATGCACACCCTAAACAGTGGAGCAGGTGGCTTGCGATGTGTGAATTCTGGTATAATACTAACTGGCACTCTGCAGTGGGCAAGACTCCATTTGAGATTTTGTATGGCCATCGGTATTTTGGCATCTCTGCTAGTGACACTGTAGCTTCTCCTGATATCCAACAGTGGTTATTAGAAAGGCAGACTGTGTTAGATTCTGTCACTCAACATCTGCACAGGACTCAACAGAGAATGAAAGCCCAAGTTGATAAGCATAGGACTGAATGTGTCTTTGATGTTGGTGAGCTGGTTTTTCTCAAGCTTCAACCTTATGTTCAATCCTCAGTTGTTCGCCGAGCGAACCACAAACTTTCCTTCAAATACTTTGGTCCATACAAGATTCTTGGAAAAATTGGTGAAGTGGCATACAAGCTGGAGTTGCCTGCTACTAGCAAAATCCATCCAGTTTTCCATGTCTCACAACTCAAAAAGGTGATCTCCCCTGATACAGCGGTTGTCCCTAATCTTCCATCCCAGTTTTCTGATCTGCAGGTACCAGTAAAAGTTCTTCAGTCTCGCGTGCGTCAGGTTGGTCAGAAAACAGTGGCGCAAGGCCTGATATTGTGGAGTGATTCTTCCCCGGACGAAGCTACATGGGAAGACCTGGAGTCTCTGCGGCAACAATTCCCTCGAGCTGCGGCTTGGGGTCAAGCCGCTACTCAACGGAGGGGGGTTGTCAGCGAACCACTGTCGGACGAGGGGGCTGCTGACGAAGGAGAAACTGCAGCAGCTACAACCGTTGTCGACAACAGCGAGACAGCTACAGCGCCAGAGCCGAGGCCCAAGTCCACTCGGCCCAAGAAGATACCCCAATGGCTTGCAAGCCCGAACTGGGCCCGTTAACTCGGGTGTAATAGTACTTATAGCCGTTAGTTGCTTTCCTTTGTTTTTCAGCGATGGACTCGGCGGCTACGGCCGATGTGTATCTGATACAGACGTGAGGGTGGTTGGGAGGAACACGCCTGTCAAATTCAAATTCTAGATCGAATCCCCAATTTTCGCCATGGCCATGTGAGCTAGATCTAAGTTCCTCACACTACCAACGTCAAAAGAGATAAGCCAATAAACGGTGACGAGGTGCCTGAGACCATGTTGGAGAGGTCTCCCAAAAAAGTCTCCCCAATTATCTGAAACATGCCAAAATCGACAATCATCGCCGCACTCAAAATCTAACGTAAAAGGGGAAAGAAATGCGACGATGAAGGGAAAGATTCGAGACATACCATATGCCGGCGGGAACTCGTGCTCATACCATTTGACCGGCCAGATGCCGCCGCCGAGTTCAAACTGGCGCCGCGTTGATCGCCTCAGAGGTGGGAGCCGAATAGGCAAGGGTTTGGGGAGGCCCGGGAGGGTGGTCTTAAGAATCTGTGATAATATGGGGTTCCTCTCGAAAGATTTACATGGCGATAATACTCCACCTAGCAGTTTTTTTTAAGGTATACAGAGGCGTGCCGCGTCTCACAATTTGCTTCTTTTGTAGTAGTAAAAAACGTTACAGCCACCGAGCTAGTGTTACTTTTTTGGGGTTTCAAGATTGTGTATGAATCTGTCAAATTGCTCCAGGTTTATATTGTTGAGAATTTCCAGTTCTGTTTCAACTTCTGCTTTATTACCACATGAAAACAAGAGAGACTTGTGCAAGCTCAAGAAAAACATATGATGGGTTTTACTTAAATTTGATCAGCAAATCGCCTGCTCAATAAGCCGAGTATAACAAACACTTGATTTGAACAAAACAAGGATATCCTTATCTAAGTAGAACACACCATGCAAAGAACAAGGATTCATCAAATTATAAGGAAAATAGTGGGACTGAGAAAATAACAGAGGAAATGGACTTGAACATGTTCAGGTTTCCAGCAGTCATATTACAAAGATGGGCCACATAAAGTCAACGGTCTCTCTTGTTTTCACGAGTTTAAGGCTATATAAAAATATAATACTTCTAATGTCTGCCTAAGAGGACTTAAAAAGATAAATTCAACTGTTACGCAATTACAAGACCAGGAAAAGCAACAGCACTTTTTTTCACGAGCTTCAGGCTTTCAGCCAATGGCGACACTGTCAGAATGTTGGAGCTGAGCTTCACTCACAATCCTTTGGAGCAAACAACACCCTCACGAAGAACTGGCCATAGTCCAAGATTGAGTCATCAGGAGAAACAACAGCTCCAACATGTTCATCTTGAAAAGTCCACTTGAACACTGAACCGTTCACTTCTAAAAAAACATGCAGTTCTTCATTTGCTTTCACCGCGACAACATGCTTGAATAGTTTTTCCTCACCAAATAATTTGTCATCAAACAGCACAACCCCACGAAGAGGATAGTTACCATATTCCGTGCTAAAAGCAGTGAACAACACATGGTGAGGATGGCTGACCTTTGCATATACTTGTATTACAGCCTCAACACTTTCTGAAAGGACTATATATTTCAAGTCCAAATTGCAATTATCACCAGAAATCCGTTCATAAAGCATGAGATCAGCTTCAGTCCGTACATCAATCTCAGCATATGCAGAAAGTAGTTGCTTGTCATCTGATTCATCATCCCCTTCTTTCTTTACCCAAAGATCAACTTCTACTAAAGCCTTATCCAACAAATACATTCCTCGACAAGGGCTACAAAGTGGTATGACAAAGGAACCCTAGGATTTAACAGCTTGTTAGAACTAATAAGTGATATCCACTTCCACATACATTAGCATGTATCAACACAACAAACTCAGTAAGATATACTTGCACATGTTCAAATCAACTATTCAGTGATACTCCCATCTCGAGGGTGCTTTTTTTTTACAAATGTTTACATAATGCAAGACATGCAAGTTAACGCAACTGTGTCCGTTTTATCAATTGCTCAACATTTATGACATATCAGATTAGATTACCACTAGGGACCTCACAATAATTACCCAATGCCCCTCTACTATCCAGCTGATTGGGAGTTATAACCGTCTTAATTGCACATGTGTAATAAAAAATCGACAAAGAAATAGAGTAATTGTCTATATTGAAGATTTGAAGTATATTAACAAGATGACCAGTTTTGTATGTTGGTGGTAAAAGTATAATCATATCCAATTTTGAGAACTGGTCTGATGGCTTGATGCGATCATCTATCTAATGCTTAACAACATAAAAGCAGACCTTTTGAACATGGAGAAACAAATTAACCTGACCTCTCACACATCTTTTAATAGATGCGAGTAATGAAGGAGACAAATCAAAGAACCAAACTGACATAAATATCAGTGTTTTAATAATACATCAATCAACCATTTCCGAAAGAAAAACAAGCATACTATCTTCAGGAGGAAAGGAAGTCTTAATTACCTTCTTTTCAATCGTGACAGCGTCATCCCTGGGACGGTTAAAGGCGTAGTTCCGTCATGGGTCCAAGTAATCCCGAATGGCAAATATTCCATACACACTAATGGGATACAAGGGTTCAAAGCTTGATAGACGCATGCAGAATAATTGTAGCATATAACTTGGTGTGCGCTTTCCAAGAGTTGATGGGGCTGCAATTATTTAGTGAGAACAAAAGCAAGTTATTATTTTAGTGAAAACAAAAGCAAGTTGGTAACAAAATACATAGATAATTAGATATCTTTCCTACTTATAAAGGTTGGAGTTGTGCACTACCCACATGTGGGACTAGCAACATTCAAGAGACATAAATAAACAAATGTAACTTTTACTAGGTGTGAGACCTATCCCGAATAAACAAATACACTGCTACCCTAGTGTGAGAATAACACTCTTGTAAAAACAAAAGTTATAAATGCAACTATGCCTCCAATTCAAAATAATGGCCTTGATTTTAGTTTCTCTGCCCAACCAATTCTTCGGTTCTATGTCATAGCAGAAGAGGGCAAACAAATTAGGCGAGAGATGTTGTCCTCCTATCTAATCTACGATCGTGTGCATTCAACTTACTAACGCCCATTATCCTGTGTTCCAAATTCAAAATGTATCTGACTATAAATCTTGCAAAGGACCTACTACGGTCGCTCGAGACTCTTTAGCGACCGCAACATGATTTTTTATTATATTTACACTCTTTTTAATTGTGAACCATGCAACAGCCACAAAACACCAGTAATTCCTCATTTTTAATGGTTTCAGTAGCAGCATACGAGCATTGTGCTAGTCAGTATATCACAACGGCAGATGAATTAATTACTAGGAATGAACGAATGGTAAACAGCACTTACTGGGGTAGTAATAAAAAACGTTACAGCCACCGAGCTAGTGTTACTTTTTTGGGGTTTCAAGATTGTGTATGAATCTGTCAAATTGCTCCAGGTTTATATTGTTGAGAATTTCCAGTTCTGTTTCAACTTCTGCTTTATTACCACATGAAAACAAGAGAGACTTGTGCAAGCTCAAGAAAAAACATATGATGGGTTTTACTTAAATTTGATCAGCAAATACGCCTGCTCAATAAGCCGAGTATAACAAACACTTGATTTGAACAAAACAAGGATATCCTTATCTAAGTAGAACACACCATGCAAAGAACAAGGATTCATCCAAATTATAAGGAAAATAGTGGGACTGAGAAAATAACAGAGGAAATGGACTTGAACATGTTCAGGTTTCCAGCAGTCATATTACAAAGATGGGCCACATAAAAGTCAACGGTCTCTCTTGTTTTCACGAGTTTAAGGCTATATAAAAATATAATACTTCTAATGTCTGCCTAAGAGGACTTAAAAAGATAAATTCAACTGTTACGCAATTACAAGACCAGGAAAAGCAACAGCACTTTTTTTCACGAGCTTCAGGCTTTCAGCCAATGGCGACACTGTCAGAATGTTGGAGCTGAGCTTCACTCACAATCCTTTGGAGCAAACAACACCCTCACGAAGAACTGGCCATAGTCCAAGATTGAGTCATCAGGAGAAACAACAGCTCCAACATGTTCATCTTGAAAAGTCCACTTGAACACTGAACCGTTCACTTCTAAAAAAACATGCAGTTCTTCATTTGCTTTCACCGCGACAACATGCTTGAATAGTTTTCCTCACCAAATAATTTGTCATCAAACAGCACAACCCCACGAAGAGGATAGTTATCATATTCCGTGCTAAAAGCAGTGAACAACACATGGTGAGGATGGCTGACCTTTGCATATACTTGTATTACAGCCTCAACACTTTCTGAAAGGACTATATATTTCAAGTCCAAATTGCAATTATCACCAGAAATCCGTTCATAAAGCATGAGATCAGCTTCAGTCCGTACATCAATCTCAGCATATGCAGAAAGTAGTTGCTTGTCATCTGATTCATCATCCCCTTCTTTCTTTACCCAAAGATCAACTTCTACTAAAGCCTTATCCAACAAATACATTCCTCGACAAGGGCTACAAAGTGGTATGACAAAGGAACCCTAGGATTTAACAGCTTGTTAGAACTAATAAGTGATATCCACTTCCACATACATTAGCATGTATCAACACAACAAACTCAGTAAGATATACTTGCACATGTTCAAATCAACTATTCAGTGATACTCCCATCTCGAGGGTGCTTTTTTTTTACATATGTTTACATAATGCAAGACATGCAAGTTAATGCAACTGTGTCCGTTTTATCAATTGCTCAACATTTATGACATATCAGATTAGATTACCACTAGGGACCTCACAATAATTACCCAATGCCCCTCTACTATCCAGCTGATTGGGAGTTATAACCGTCTTAATTGCACATGTGTAATAAAAAATCGACAAAGAAATAGAGTAATTGTCTATATTGAAGACTTGAAGTATATTAACAAGATGACCAGTTTTGTATGTTGGTGGTAAAAGTATAATCATATCCAATTTTGAGAACTGGTCTGATGGCTTGATGTGATCATCTATCTAATGCTTAACAGCATAAAAGCAGACCTTTTGAACATGGAGAAACAAATTAACCTGACCTCTCACACATCTTTTAATAGATGCGAGTAATGAAGGAGACAAATCAAAGAACCAAACTGACATAAATATCAGTGTTTTAATAATACATCAATCAACCATTTCCGAAAGAAAAACAAGCATACTATCTTCAGGAGGAAAGGAAGTCTTAATTACCTTCTTTTCAATCGTGACAGCGTCATCCCTGGGACGGTTAAAGACGTAGTTCCGTCGCGGGTCCAAGTAATCCCGAATGGCAAATATTCCATACACACTAATGGGATACAAGGGTTCAAAGCTTGATAGACGCATGCAGAATAATTGTAGCATATAACTTGGTGTGCGCTTTCCAAGAGTTGATGGGGCTGCAATTATTTAGTGAGAACAAAAGCAAGTTATTATTTTAGTGAAAACAAAAGCAAGTTGGTAACAAAATACATAGATAATTAGATATCTTTCCTACTTATAAAGGTTGGAGTTGTGCACTACCCACATGTGGGACTAGCAACATTCAAGAGACATAAATAAACAAATGTAACTTTTACTAGGTGTGAGACCTATCCCGAATAAACAAATACACTGCTACCCTAGTGTCAGAATAACACTCTTGTAAAAACAAAAGTTATAAATGCAACTATGCCTCCAATTCAAAATAATGGCCTTGATTTTAGTTTCTCTGCCCAACCAATTCTTCGGTTCTATGTCATAGCAGAAGAGGGCAAACAAATTAGGTGAGAGATGTTGTCCTCCTATCTAATCTACGATCGTGTGCATTCAACTTACTAACGCCCATTATCCTGTGTTCCAAATTCAAAATGTATCTGACTATAAATCTTGCAAAGGACCTACTACGGTCGCTCGAGACTCTTTAGCGACTGCAACATGATTTTTTATTATATTCACACTCTTTTTAATTGTGAACCATGCAACAGCCACAAAACACCAGTAATTCCTCATTTTTAATGGTTTCGTAGCAACGCACGAGCATTGTGCTAGTCAGTATATCACAACGGCAGATGAATTAATTACTAGGAATGAACGAATGGTAAACAGCACTTACTGGTGGAAGTGTCATGGGTCCTGTAGATACGATGGTGGCAGTTGAGCCCAAGGACGCAGACACCTGTTGCGTCAGGGAACACTCTCATGGGATAGACGGGGCAAGGAGCATCATCATCCTTCTCCTCCTCCTCCTCATCATCATCATCTTCATCATCTCGCAGAGCCATAATCTCCCTGCACAGCTTCACGTGTTCTTTAAGCTGTTGGGAGTACCTATGTACCCATTTGTCATCTATGTCATCTGCTTGGCTCTTGGGGTAGAGCTTTCCTGAAGAATTGATGTAGAAAGAACAGCTCAGCAGATAAATATATATTTTTTGTTTCATCTGTTGAGAGAATCAGCAGCTACCTGGACAGTTTGTCTCGGCTAGTATCACTTGGCAATTGCCGCCGTCGTCTTCGTCTTCATAATCGCTGCTCTCCTGTGTGCTACCATCGCCTTCTTCCCCTCCTACAGAATCAATCAATGTAAATCAAGGATCTATGGATACTTAACAACATCTGTAGGGAGAATTGGCTACCTTGCTCATCATCGTCATCACTGCCCTCCTCTCGCGCGCTCCAGGTGCTCCAGACGTCATCGCTGTCCTCCTCCCGCGGGAACATGAGGTCCAAGGCACGCCTGGCGACTTCACATGGATCTGAATCTGCTGCTCGGTTACAATAGATGAATAGAAATTTGATCAACGACTAATTGAGTTGGCGGAAACAAGATCAGTAAGCGGAATTCCAGTGAGGCATGAACAAAGGAAGAGTGGAGATGCACGAATACGCACAGGTGCTCATGCGCGCCGGCTGGTCATGGAGTTCGGCAACCTCCACCCCTTCCGCCGATCGCCTGGGTCTTCCGGTAATCCCAATCGGCGCTAGCGTCGGGGTAGTGGGCGCTGTGATACGACAGGTTCCTCGATCCAAGGAAGACTTGCTCCTCCGCCGATGCCATCAACACGGCGGCGGGTTCCTTGCGACGGCGCGGCGGGGGCGGCGGCGGCGGCGGCGTGTTGGGTCGGGACAGGTTAGGGATTTCTGCTCGCGGTTGCGGGGTGTGGGGAATTGGGACGTTTTTTTCTTTTTCTTTCGAGGTACATGGAACATGGAACGGGTTATAAACGTGGCTGCCTGGATAGGGCCCAAGGCCCGGCCCGGTTGCGTCTGCTTCGCGCCTCAACTGTTCCCAATTTTTGTTTTTTCGGAGAGAGAGTCTCAACTATTTCGAGATTTCGAGAAAAGTTCTGATTCTCGGAATCACGGATTCAAAAAATGTTCACCGAATTCAAAAACCGTTCTTGAATTCGAAAAATGTTCACGATTTCAAAAGGAATTAATATTTTTTTAATTTGATGAACATATTTTTAACGACTCGCTCAATCAATTTGCTTATGGACACTTGATGAGTGAAATCAAGCATCACTTGACATTACTAAAGTTTACTCTTGTGGAACTAGTCCTTGATCAAAATAGAATAGCCGATAATCTATCTAATATTGATCATTTTGGTGGTAATACCGCTTGTTGGTTAGCATCTCCAACGGCAAGCCTAAAATTTGGATATCTAAAAACAGTGTTAGACTAGATGGCACCTCTCGTATTATTGTGGGAATCTGTTGCAACATATTTATAGAGATTTGATTTTATAAAACATGAATATTGGAATTGATGATATATGAACTAAAACAAAAAAATGCATATCCTATATACTTAAGAAGTTCACCCCCACTACTATATTTATCTCTACATGAAGCCTATCCACATCATCAAGTGGGCCATCTGTGCCACATGAGCAACTCTACAACATGCATAATGACACGTGTGTTTGGTAAGCAACAAAAAATGAACCGTCTCCGCTTCCATCTTTCCATGTAGACCCATCTGCCATCGTCCACACAATTACTCCCCGTCGATTAGTTCTGCCGGCCTCTACGTCTTCTTCACCAAATCGTTTCTTTTTCATCTCCTCCACTATTTTCGGACGGATGGATCTATCATCTACTCCCTCCGTCCACGAGTAAGTGTATTTATATCATTTGTTTTAAGTTAAATTTTTATAATTTTGACCAATTTTTTAGAAAAGAGTAGTAGTATATATGACATCAAATTGATATATTATGAAAATACATTTCGAAACAAATCTAGTGATACTAATTTAGTGCCATAAATGCTGCTACTTTTTCCTATAAAGTTGGTCAAAGTTTCAAAACTTTGACTTAGAACAAAAGCTAGATGTACACTTATTCGCGGGCCGACACTAGTGCAGAACCGGGAAATAGCACCGGTTCGTAAGGCCCTTTAGTGCCGGATCGGTAACCGGCACTAAAGTGTGGGCACTAAGCCCCCCCCAGTACCGGTTCAGCACGAACCGGTGCTAAAGGGCAACCACGTGGCACGAGCCAGCTCCGGGGGCAGGGAGCCCTTTAGTACCGGTTGGTGACACCAACCGGTATTAAAAAGGTTGGGGGGGTTTTGGGTTTTTGATTTCTTTTTTATTTAATTTTGTGTTTTCCATTTAATTCTTTTTCGTTTGCTGGTATTTTACGATACTACACATTGTACACGTTATGCATATATATAAATAGAATTTCTAGTAGAACCGATCATATATATATCACCAAATGTCTCACAAACCACCATATTAATTCACACACACACACACACACACACACACACACACACACACACACACACACACACATATATATATATATATATATATATATATATATATATATATATATATATATATATATATATATATACACACACACACACACACAATTAGCTAGCTATATACAATTTCTCCTACAATGTTGCCTTCGGAGCCAGTGGCATTAGCCTAATTGGTGCCTTCAGAGCACGATGACAATTGGAAGTGGTTCATGGGGGCGGTAGCGGGTAATAGTATTCTCCGTTCGGATTTATGACCTGGTCGAGCAAAAATCCCGCTATTTCCTCTTGAAGTGCTTCTACGCGCTCCGTTGGTAGGAGCTTCTCCCGCACCTCTGTGAACTGTTAAGAAGGAGATCAATATGCATGTGTATTAGTTGTGTGACTAGATATTGATAATGGTGTAAAAATTGTGAATAGTGTTTTGACAAACGTACCCATTCCTGTCTTTGAGATCTGCTCCTTTCGGACGCCATCATGCGAATGTTCTCGCAAACGCAGTATGCACACAGATCAGTCCCCTGCACCTGCTCAAGGGCCTTTACGAGAATGGAATTTGATCAGATAATAATTAATCAAGCATGATAATTAAAGAGATGGCAGCTAGCTAGCTAGCTAGTACTACTTAATTACTTATCTTGGGTCGAAACCATTTCAGTCTTTGTTTCCATTGGCCTGGAGTGACGCTGATGAACCTTGCCCAAGCCCTGCCCGCCGACAAAGAAAATGAATAAAGGGGTTATTAAATAGTTCATACCAGGAAATGACGAACTAAACAGGCCGAGATATATAGTTAATAATGATTGAAATTACCTGTTGACTATCCCAAACAAGATGTTGTAGTCAGTTTATTTTTGAGTAGTGAGTCCAGTACTTCAACCGTTTCTTCATCAACTTTAATGATACACAAGATCCAGTGAAATCTGCATGCACACACGTTTGCATGTCTTAATTAAGCGGGCATATGTAAGCAAAAACATGTAGCTAGCTAGTAGGCAAAAACAGAGAATTTGTAGTACAAGACAGTGTGACTCACTGGAAGTTGTAAGGAAGTAGTATATCTTCATTGCTATTGAGACGCTTCAAGAACTCTAGCATGCTGTCCTCTACACTTTATTCATGATATGCATCTAATTTCCATGTGTATTCATTAACGGTGTTTGGGTCAATGAACCCAATGCCATAGCGTCCACCTTTTTTCATTTCATACATCTTCATCCTGCATAATACCATAGAAAAGAATATAGTGAGGATAATTACAGGTAATGATTGATCAAAAGGATCACTACAGCTAGCTTGAGACTTAAATTACAGAAAGAAATCACTTACAGACAATAGCAACTGACGATAGATTTGTCGAGTGCGTCTTGATTGTATAACTGAAACAGTTCAGAATACTCAACGGCCACAGCTTTCTCATGGTAGTAATGATCCTTCTTGACATCCACCATGAGGGACTCTCGATTGGAAATCTTGGTAATGTTCATGTACCATTGATGCAATTCATACATTCTCGTTGGGAGCTTCTTGACCTCGTCTGGCTTGACCAAAGGTTGGCCCCGGACATATTTCCGTTTTATTTCCTCCTCTCTAAGCGTCGGCATGGGCTCGATCTCGAGGAGTTGTCCAACAGTGATCTTGAGGATTTCAGCCTGCATTATATGCTCCTCGGTTATTACCACATCGCCCAGCTGGGGAACGTTAACGGTTTGCCCACAATAATATTGGGCGCGTGTACTCTTATGTGTTGTTGGCACAACAAGCGGGGGGATTGATTGCGCCGCCTGTTCTCCCAGCTGGGGAATGGTTTTACCGCATTTTTTGCCAGCTGATTTGCTCGAGCTCGAGCTCGCCTCTTTCTGTAGACGTGCTCGATTTAACTTCCTGATGTGGCGCTCATAGTCTGTGTCAACAGGCTTTGGAGCTGGTGGTGCAACCATACGAATGAAGTGGTCAATCTTTTCCTCAGGCACTTTCTCCCTCGGCGGCGTTGCCAGTTTTGGTCCAAAATGGGCGTCCAATTCTGCCCGCACTATGGCATTGGTTTGCTCCTCGGTCCTGTCGTAAGGCCTCTGAGGAAGAGGAGCGAGGCTTGGACCATATTTATATCGCTTGCCTCCGCCTGTACTTCCTGTACTACCTCGACTCGTACCGCTACGCACGATAGCTGCGGCGTGTCTCTTCTGCGATTGCTGAGGCGGCGGAGACGGCTGACGTGGCTGAGTTGGACGATGAGGAGTGGCCTGAAGCTGTGCCGGACTTGGAGGAGGAGTGGCCTGAAGTTGTGCCGGACTTGGAGGAGGAGTGGACGTCTGACGCTGTGTCGGACTTGGAGGAGGAGTGGCCTGACACTTTGCCGGACTTGGAGGAGGAGGAGTCGCCTCACGCGTTGGTGGACTTGGAGGAGCGGGAGTCTGCTGACTCGGTGGCGGACTTCGACGAGGAGTCGGGTGACGCGGTGTCGGTGGCCTTCGAAAGACGATGCAATCCTTTCTCCATAGGATGACACGATGTATGGCCTCTCCCAATGTATGCTCGTCGTCACCTCCAGGAATGTCAAGCTGTAGCCCCGAATATGGGTCCACCACCTCATCAACCAAGACACGAGCATAGCCCGCTGGAATCCGGTTACAATGGAAGGTTGCCTCGGGGGGATTTGTAAAAGCAACGGCGTCCGCCACCTTCATGGATATGTTCTTCATTTTGAAGTGTAGCTCGCAGTTAGTGTTCTCCATGATGTCATCCACGGGGTATCTATCCAGCATTGCGTCGCCCGGGGCGAAACCCACGCTGCTTCTCGGCATGGATGGGGTGGTGCTATCCAATGCTGGATCATCCGCTAGCTGCTGCAGCTGCTGAGACCCCCTTTGCTGGCTAAGTGAGTCGATCTGCAGGGGCGGAGAGAGGGAGGGGCGAGCAGGGGCTAGACCCCTGCCAATGTCTCGCCCCCCTCAACGATTTGTAGCAGGTAGTCCAATATATATACGCTAATGGCCGCAGCTAATTACCTTATTAGCCCATATGTGAATAAACAATTTAGACGTGTTGTACCAAATTAAAACAGCCCATAGCCCACAATGCAGGTGGTTGTTTTAGCCCAGGCCAGTGCCTCTGGACGTGAATACGTGCTCGATCGGTTGATCTGATTCTAGGGCGTTTGTCGCCGGCGTCGGCCGCCGCTAGCGCGTCTCCTTGTCAGGCGTTTTCCGCTGGCCGCCGTCTGTGCGTATCCTGTTAGGGCGTTTGGCGCCGGCCGAGGGCCGACGTTTGTGCATATCCACGACGACGAAACCTTCCACTGTTATATGGTTCGTAGATGGCCAGATGCAAGCAGATGACGCCTGGAGTTAAGATATATAAGCAGGTACCATTATGCACTATGCTATTATTCCCTCTGTCCCATAATATAAAAGCGTTTTTACACAAGTGTAGTGTCAAAAATGTTCTTATATTATTGGGACGGAGGGAGTATTTATTACTCCCTCCGTTCACAAATATAAGATGTTCTACCATTTTCTAATTTAGATGTATACATGTTTTTCCAATCCTTTCACTCCGCATAAAGTCTATCCATCTGACCCATAATATAAGATCGTTTTACAAACTAAAACAGCTTGCAAAACCATCTTATATTATGGGATGGAGGAAATGTGTTGAAATATTCTAAACATCTTATATTTGTGAACCGAGAGAGTATTATTTTTATGAATCATAATTTTAGTCTAGTTATTTGATATTGTGCATAAAACAGTAAAAATAGTCAGACAAGTCTGCACGCAAAATGGGAGACGACTTTCATAGGGTTACACGGTTAGGAAGAAAAAACCTTGAAGATCAGATGAGATGATCAACATGTTGGATGTTGGTGATCATACAACTCAATTTATTATCTAATATAAATTTAATTTTATTTGGTAGTACCAAACATATATTTGTACATGCATCGACATCAAGGCGAGTGTGATGTTTTTTCTCTTGTGTGAACATTGGCTTTTCGCCCCCCTCAAGTTCGAATCCTCGCTCCGCCCCTGTCGATCTGCTCCTGCTGCCGCTGGAATTTGACTGCCAAGTCCGCGTGCCTTGCTTCTAGGCCTTGAAGGCGTTCATAGTCCAGCTTCCTCTGCTCCTCCTCCATCTTCCTCTTCTTCTCCTCCGCAATCTTCTTTCTCGCACGGGTTCTGTAGTCGGTGTTCCAGTCCGAAAACCCCTCATACCACGGAATAGCGCCCTTCCTCGTGTTCTTCCCGGGTGTTCAGGATTTCCCAGGGCACGCGTAAGCTCGTCGTGCTCTCTGTTGGGCTGGAAAAACCCCCGATCGAGCCTCTTCTATTGCAACAAGTAGCTTATCGTCGGCTCCGTTCAGACATGCCTTCGTTGAAACTTTGCCTGTCTTCGGGTCCAACTCCCCCCCATGCGCATAGAACCAAGTCCTGCACCTGGGGGGCCAGCTCCTAGTAAACGGAGTGACACCTGCATCCTCCATCTCTTTCTCAGACTTATCCCACTTAGGCATTGCCACCGCGTAGCCACCTGGCCCCAGCTTATGGAACTTATCCTTTTTTCGGCATTCTTCTTGTTTATTCTCGACCGTTCCTTAGCTAATTCCGAATCCTTGAATTTCACGAAATCGTCCCAATGAGCACTTTGCTTCTCTAGTGTTCCCTCGAATACTGGAGTCTTCCTTCCTCCCTTGACGTACTTGTCCCATACACGATTCTTGTGGTTGTTGAATGCAACCGCCATCTTCCTAAAGGCAGCGTCCTTGACTTTCTCCACATCTGCATCCGTGAAATGATCTGGTAGGGTGAAATGTTCCATGAGAGTTTCCCAAAGCAGACCTTTTTGTCTGTCGTCGACAAAAGTAACATCTGGACGTGGCTTTGCTGGCTCTTTCCATGCTTGAAGGGAGATCGGGAGTTGGTCATTCACAAGAACTCCACACTGACGAATGAACATGTTCGCAATCTTCTTAGGCGCTAATGGTTCGCCATTAGGTTTGATGGCCTCGATATTGTACTTTACGCCTCCTTCAACTTTTTGTTCGGGCCTCGTTTCTTGTTGCCTGAAGATTTGCTCGATCTGGATGGCTGAAAGAAGAAAGATCAATTCGTTAATATATCTTCAAGTCATTTAAAACATGTGATGATCACCAGATGCCTGCTTATATAAATATATATACCTCGCTGGTCTTTGTTGTTTCAAGATCAACATTTTCTTCGTCATCATCATAATCATAGTTCATGACTTCATCAATTCGGTCGTCGCGATCGAATATCATATCACCCTCCCCGGTGTTGTTTAGAAATCCGGAGCCGTCATAATCTTCTTCATTCTGATCATCATCTGGCCCGCGAGGATGGCGTATGATATCGAACAGGGCCTGTTCTCCCTCTCTGCCGGTATTGTCCGCCATGCTTTTATTTAACTAATCCAAAAGAAATATAAAACAATTTAGTATTCAAATTACATCGTCTCGAATAATAGATATAATCTCGAATACATCGTCTCGAATAATATATAATCTCGAATACATCATCTCGAATATTATATATTGAATACATCACTGGCTAGGTAGCTAATAAAGATCGAATACTACAGAAGAATCTAGGCCACTCGCGATTCCTGCGGCGCGGGCGGTGGACACCCAAAGAGAAGGAACCCTCACAGGATCATAGCTCAAGTGAGATCCCTGAAGAACCTGCCAGGTATTGGAGAACCTGCCGCCCTCTAACGCAACCATGTAGCGATGGACGTACTCGTCCTCCTCCCTGACACGGCGACGTACCACCTCCAGCGGGGCCGGCTCCCTCCACACCGAAAGTGGCCCACGCGAACGCCACCAAAGGAGATCAGGGTCGACGACGGGACCCGGGCCGGGTTCCTCATCAAGCGGCGCGCCCCTCCATGCAGCACCTCCCAGTGCCAGCCCGGTGGAGCCCAGTCCCGGACATGGGTCAGCCGGACGTCGTCGCGGAAGGGTCGACGGCGAGGATGCGGGCCGGGCATCGTCGAGAACAAATACTATATGCCCGCAAAAAGTAACATTTTTTTAATGATTGGATTTTGATAACTAAAATTTCTAACTTTTCTACATAACTAACATTTCTATAACATTTCTAACAATGCTATATAACTAACATTTTTATAACATTTCTAATATTTCTATAACTAAAAAACAGAAAAAAATTATAACATTTCTATATAACTAACATTTGTATAACATTTCTAATATTTCTATAACTAAAAAAGAAAAAATTCTAACATTTTTATAACTATTTCTATAACTAAAAAACAGAAAAATTTCTAACATTTCTATAACTAAAAAACAGAAGAAAAAAATATATAACTAAAAAACAGAAAAACAAAGTGTATGTGTGTGTGTGCTCACCGGTGAGGAGAGAGGCGACGGGGGGCGGCGACGGGGATGGCGACGACGGGGACGGGGCGGCGACGACGGGGACAAGGACGGGGCGGCGACGACGGGGATGGGGACGGGGCGGCGATGACGGGGACAGGGACGACGCAGGACGGGCCGGGACGGGGCGGCGGTGACGACGGGGACGACGGGGACGGGACGACGGGGCGGCGGCGACGGGGACGGGGACGGGGCAGCGACGAGGGATATGGAGACAGGCGGTGGGCGACGGGGCAGAGGAGAAGAAGCAGATGAGAAACTGAATTTTTTGAAGTGTTTTCTTATATAGGATGGACCTTTAGTACCGGTTGGAGCCACCAACCGGTACTAAAGGCCTGTTTTGGCCAGGCCAAGCGGCGGGAAGCGCGCCCCCTTTAGTACCGGGTGGTGGCTCCAACCGGTACTAAAGGCCTCCCCTTTAGTACCAGTTGGTGCCACGACCTGGTACTAAAGGGGTCTTATTAGCAGCAGTGCGGTCTTGACAAGTTTAGTCCCACCTCGCTAGCCGAGGGGCATCCGCACTGGTTTATAACCCCCGTGCGGTAGCTCTCTCGAGCTCCTCTCCAAAGCAGGCCTACTGGGCCTACATGTTTTGTGCTGCCCTGTGGGCCTACTGGGCCTTTGCGGGCTTGCATCCTGGCCCAACAACAGGTTGGGTTTCTAGTCGTATGCAGGCCGCTCTGGCCCAGTAGGCGGGCTTTTTTTTTTTCTTTATTTATTTTTGTTTTATTTATTTTTGAGTTGTTTTTTTTTCTGTATTTAGAGTTTCTTTGTGAATATTTTTGCTTTAGGTACAAAAAATTACAAACTTTCTGTTAGTGCCCGTAGTTTTCAAATTTGAATAGTTTCAATTTTGAATTATTTGAAGTTAGTGTGAATCACTAGTTTGTGAATAACTTAACTTTAAAAATCAGTAAAGGCATGAAATAATTTGTTTGCACATAAAATTTCTTCACGTTTCAAATGCCAAAACACATAACTACCCTAACTATTACAGAGATTCCCTCATGGGTGTGACAGAAGAAAGTGATGATAGTGAAGCCGATCACATCCCAGATCTTTGGGTGTGAAACTTTTTCTTCGCGTGTGTCCCTTTGCGCCGTAACCATGGAAAATCTTCATCATTTAACGGGATGCTCGGGTCAATATTCACTATGAATGGAGCAATTTCATCAAACTTTTCATAATCTTCTGACATGTCTGTCTTGTCATCCACTCCCACGATGTTTCTCTTCCCAAAAAGAACTATGTGCCGCTTTGGCTCATCATACGATGCATTCGCTTCCTTATCTTTTCTTTTTCTCGGCTTGGTAGACATGTCCTTCACATAGAAAACCTGTGCCACATCATTGGCTAGGACGAATGGTTCATCTGCATACGCAAGATTGTTGAGATCCACTGTTGTCATTCCGTACTGCGGGTCTTCCGTTACCCCGCCTCGTGTCATATTGACCCATTTGCACCGAAACAAAGGGACCTTCAAACCACGTCGATAGTCAAGTTCCCATATGTCTTGTATATAACCATAATATGTTTCTTTTTCCGTCTTGGTTTCTGCATCAAAGCGGACACCACTGTTTTGGTTGTTGCTCTTCTTATCTTGGGCGATCGTGTAAAATGTATTACCATTTATCTCGTACCCTTTGAAAGTCATTATATTCGAAGATGGTAACTGGGACATCAAGTACATGTCATCTTCAATAGAGGCGTCATGCATGGTACGTGTGTGCAACCAGCTGGCGAAACTCCTGGTTTGTTCACGTGTAATCCAGTCATCAGACCGCTCCGGGTGTTTAGAGCGTAGCAAATTCTTGTGTTCATCCATATACGGAGCCACCAAGGCGGAATTCTGTAGAACTGTGTAGTGTGCTTCAGTGAGAGAATGTCCGTCCATACATATTATTTGTTCCCCTCCTAGCATGCCTTTTCCATCCAATCTGCCCTTATGCCGCGATTCCGGAACACCAATCGACTTAAGGTCAGGAATAAAGTCAATACAAAACTCAATGACCTCCTCATTTTCATGGCCCTTGGAGATGCTTCCTGCTGGAATTTTGTCTATTTTGGGCCTAGCCCAATAGCAGTTTCAGAAATTCCTATAAATCCTAGAGGCCCACGCAGCCCATTCGTGCAAGGCAAGAGGTGGAACTAAAGTTTAGTCCCACCTTGCTAGTTTAGAGGGAGTTGGACCTCTTTATAAGGGAGGCTCCTTCCCCACTTGTATGAGCATGAGAACAAGAGGGACATCCACGCGCGCTCCTCCTCCGCCGCCCGCCGCGCCGCGCCGCGGATTGCGGGAATGAGCCGAGCCGATGTAAATTTTTGCCACGCACTACGGGTATACGAAAGGTCACATGGAAGCTGAAAAGTTTTTTGCGATAGTGGAGTTTGAATGCGAACGGTGCAGCCCTTCGGCTGCTGGCTGTTCGCTTCGTCTTCGTCTCTTCGTTTCACCTTCCGTCGCTGCCCTCTCGCCTCCTTCTCTTGCGCCTATAAAGGGAGGTCGCTCCTCCCAGAGAGACGGACCAGAATCTCTTCCTCCTCTCGCCACAAAGTTCCTGAGCACTGCGCTGCTGATACGTTCTTCCTCATCTCGGCTTGCAGCGTCCACCGCAGGTCGGGACAGTAGGCCTCCGAAACCGCACCTTTTGAGTCCTGTACGGGAGAAGGGTGATAAGTTTTGGGGAGCGCTCTGCGCGACTACTGACTTCTTCATCACGGACGCCCCGGACTCCGATGACTACTTCCCCGACGACGACTTCTTCCCCGACGTCCACGATCTCCTCGACGACATGGTTGGCGAGAACACCGACCCCAAGTCCAGCGCTTCTGCTGCTGCTGCCTCGTACGTGTTCGTCTCCTTTCTATTAGAGGTTCTGCTACAGTTCCTTGTTCTAGTGTTTGCCCTGGATATGTTAGACTCCATTTCATATATGCAACTTTCTATACTGTCTGCCCAATATATGTTTAGTTACGGTTCATATATGAAGATGTTGTTTACCTTCCCTTTGTCAAATCACATGGCCTATTTTATTACTGCTACACTAGTCATGCTTTATCTAGTATTTCTGTTAATAAAATCACTTGGTAAATTGCTCATATTTCCAACAATCCAAAAACCTTATGATAGGCAATTTACCCCGAGTGGTTTTGCTGCTTCCATGAGACCTCCTATGTTTGAGGGTATCCACTATAAGAGGTGGCACGTGAGAGCAGTCTTATGGTTTCAGACCATGAGCTGCTATGACGTCACTCTTGGCAAACCTGAAGGAGAGCAAGATGCCCAACAGGCACAAGCTTTTCAGAAAATGGATACCTTGTTTAAGGCTGCGCTCTTGAGTGTTCTTGGAGAGAACATAGTTGGTGCTTATGCATCAATTGATAATGGAAAAGATATGTGGGACGCACTCGAGGCCAAGTTTGGGGTCTCGGATGCAGGCACTGAGTTGTACATCATGGAGCAATTCTATGATTACAAGATGACTGAAGAGCGCTCCGTGGTTGAGCAGGCTCATGAGATACAGTCATTTGCTAGAGAACTTGAGCACTTCAATTGCATGCTACCGGACAAGTTTGTTGCCGGGGGTATCATCACTAAGCTTCCTCCTTCATGGAGGAACTTTGCTACCTTACTGAAACATAAGAGACAGGAGTTTTCCGTTCCGGATCTCATTGGTACTCTTGATGTGGAAGAAAAGCGAGAGCAAAGGACACACATGCTCGAGGTATTGAGGAGGATCTAGTGCCAATGTAGTGAAGCAGAACTTCCAGCCCCACAAGTTCAAGAACAAGGGCAAGTTTGATGGTAAAGCAAAGTTTGATGGGAAGAACAAGGCTGTGCAACACACGAACTTCAAGAAGAAGAATGGCAAGAAGAAAGGTGCTTGTCATGTGTGGAGATCCTGATCATTGGGCTCCTAGTTGCCCTAATCGCTATGACAAGCGTCATCACGGGAAAGGCGGCAAGACCGCTAATGTTGTCATTGGAGACAACGACATGAAGGATGCTGGGTATGGTATATTTCCACTATTCTTTCAATATGTCATTCTCCGACTGGTTGATTGACACGGGTTCTAATGTGCATGTATGCGGTGATATTTCCATGTTTTCGTCTTATCAGACCGTAGGGACTTCAACCGTGCTGATGGGCAACGGTTCAAGTGCTTCTGTTCGTGGTGTTGGCACGGTCGATCTGAAGTTTACTTCGGGGAAGATCGTGCGGCTGAAGAACGTGCATTATGTCCCCTCCGTCAATAAAAATCTTGTTAGTGGATCTCTTCTGTGTAGAGATGGCTATAAGCTTGTCTTTGAGTCGAATAAATTTGTAATATCCAAGTATGGAACCTTTGTTGGTAAAGGCTATGAGTCAGGAGGCCTGTTTCGTTTATCCTTATCAGACGTTTGCAATAAAGTTGTTAATCATATTTGCAACAATAGTGAATCAAATGTGTGGCATTCTCGTCTTTGTCATGTTAACTTTGGTTGCATGTCCCGACTAGCAAAGTTGAACTTAATCCCTAGTTTCACCACTGTCAAGGGATCTAAGTGTCAAGTGTGTGTGCAAGCTAAGCAACCTCGTAAGTCTCACGTGACTGCGGAGACGAGAAATCTTGCACCACTAGAACTTATGCTGGAATTTATAATGACCATGGCTCATCAAGTTAACTCTATTAGTTTTCCCCTTCTGAAAAATCATGTATATCAGAAATTAATAGATATATACAGAGTAGTGAATCCTACATTTTCCTTCAAAATTACATCATGACCTGAGCACCATTTACAAAGCATACTTTGTACATGCAGGTGATCAGTGAGATAACTGAATTCAGAGATATACTCAATATAGCATCATGGCACCATGTCATATGAACGAAGAATATGACCCCGAGAACTAATCATGTCAGAACTGCCTAATACGTACAACATATAGCCAACTTTCGTTGGTTGATATCATTATAGTGCCTAAGATATCCAAATGTTAATTAAGGCTAATTATGACCTAATTAAATAGCTGAAAACAACCCGTGACATCCATGCATGAATGCATGTCACCTTATTTAAGGAAAACATGGCAGGGATTTTTTTTTCAACAAAGAAATCTGCAACCTCCCCATCTCATAGCTTTTCTCATCAGCAAATTGTGCTATCAGGACTAAAAAAAACTAATTCTGATTTGTTTGTTCCAACTAAGATGATGTTGTAAGAAGAGCTTGGGAGTCGCCGTGTAGGGTGCACGACCGGCAGGGAAGTGGGGGCACCTGGTGCTTCAGCAACTCACACATCCATACCACGAACCAATCGGTTCAGGACAGAGGGGAGGACTATCTTCCCCACCAGATCAAGGAGGAAGTGGTTCAGGACAGACATTTACAGCTGGGCGAAATCCCTACCCGTCAAAAGGCAAACTTTATGTAAGCAATAATGGTTTATAATACTGATGTTAAGTAGCACTAAATGGATATTGCAGCTTCTTCGGTAGTCCCGAGCTTTTTGGTGAATTTTCCCAAGCCCTGCCATACAAAGAAAACAATTACTTGATATCAGAAATGAACAAAGTTGTTGATATGGTGGATAATGATCGATTTAACTTACTTCTGTGTCATTTAATGAACCCAATATCACCCACTTGTTTTTCTTCATTTTTGTGTTCATTTATTTCCAACGATCGATCTTCAATCTGCATAATATAGTGAGGATATTTATAAATACATGCAATGAAAGAGCTGAGTTATATAGAGATACTTAATGAGTAGTACTACTTACAGCCAGTAGCAGGTGACCGTTGCTTTATCGAGGGCCAATTGATTGAAAAACTGATAGAACTCCTCAAATGGAATAGGCAACAGTTCAATTCCAAGGAGGTCATGCTCCTTTTAACTCTCACATACAAAGTATTCCTCCCTCGAATCTTTGCAGGTTTTCATGTACCAATCATGCAATCTTCGCATCATCGTTGTTAGAGAGCTTTCATCTTTGACGAGAGGCTTCCCGTACTCGTATCTTTGTATCTGCACCTCCAAGAAATCAAAATGTACATCGTCGGGCAGGTAATCTTCAGGATTGCCATAACGGGCACCATCCTCGGATCGACGATGTCGCTAGCAGCACCTTGAGCGGGGGCACGATTGCTTGCTTGTTCGCCGAGCTGGGCAATTTGTTTCCCAGCTCGTCGTTCTTTCATCCTTTGATCACCGACAGATTCCCGATCTCTCCGCTTCGCAAATGCCTTTCCAATAATGCGCTCATAGTTGCCTTTCGGCGGAGACTTGGGTGGTTTTGTCGGGGCAGCGAGTGCGCTTCGCTTTGACCGGATCTACCTTCTCCTCCGGAGGTGGATGTCTCTTTGCTTTCAACCCTTGAAACCAGTCATCCACTTCGGTCTGCGCGATCTTCGCGTTTTCCTCCTCGCTCCTCAGACGGTAACTTCTCCGAGTCTTGAGAGAAGGACCGAATCAGATCTCCTCCGCCTTTGGCTGTACTGCTAGACGCCGATAGAGCAGACGGGCGGATGTCTTCTTTCCTTGCTTACGAGGCGGAGGAGAAGGACTACGACGCCACGGAGCAGCCGGAGGGGCGGCGGGTCTCTTCCGCCCTTGCCGACGAGGCGAGAAGGAGGAGGCTGGCTGCCCGGACGCGCCAAAGGCAGGCGGAGAAGGAGACGGAGTGCCGCCACGCCGGAGAAGGACCCGGCCGAGTGCCCTGATCGTCACGCCGGAGGAGGAGGCGGTGGAGGAGGCGGAGTGCCCTGACTCGCCGGAGGAGGAGGAGGAGGCGGAGGCGCCCAGTTCGGAAGGTTGATGAGATCCTTCCGCCATAGGCATGGAGTCTTGAGCAGAACCCAGCCGATACTCCCTTCACCGGTAGGGTGGTCAAGCCGAGGTCCTCAAATCCTCCGTTATTTCATCGACCATCACCTTAGCATATCCTTCGGAATCGGCGGCAGTGAAAAGTTGAGTCGGTTTAGTAGGATAAACAGAGCCAACAGCCGCCTTGACCTTCAAATTGCTCCATTGCGCCATAAGGTGGCAATTTTCAGCATCCGTGATAGCATCCACGGATAGCTGGCAGGAGCCGTCAAGGCATGCTGCTCGCTGAAGCAGCTCGGTGGAAGCCACGCCCTTCTCCGCTGAGATGGCGGGGTAGCCGGGAAGCTTCGCAGGTCGTTTGTTGTGATCTGCTGCTTCTCGTTCCTCTTCTCGCCCCTCTAGCCCCATTACCCTTTCGTGCAGCGCCTGCATTAGGCTCTGCTCCGTTTCTTCCTCCTCTCATGGGTTTTGTAACCCCTGCGTCCGAAATCCAGCCTTCCGAAACGGAGCTCTGGCGTGCCTCGTGTCCGTCCAGGTGCTCGAGATTCCCGAGGGCCATTGTGAGCTCGTCCTTCTCCTGTCTCGAACGAACTTCCCTTGCTGCGCTGCTTCGATATAATGCTGAAGCCTCTTGACTGGTATGTCCAATTGTTCGTCCGTCCAAATGCACTTCCCGTTATAGGGTCCAAGGATCCGCCGCCCCAAGAACCAAGTCCGCAACGGTCGGCCAGTTCATTGTCTCGGTTCGATCCCTTTATCAAGCAGATCATTCTCAGCCTTGGCCCACTTAGGCGGGCTACGAGGTAGCCACCGAACCCGTGCGATGGTGAAGCTTCTTCTTCGCAGCATTTCTCTTGTTTGTCGCTGACATCTTTTACTCTTTTCCGATGTCTTGTAGGCCACAAATGCGGGCCATCATCTCGATCTTCTCATATTTGCCCGTGAATTCTGGTGTCTCATTTTTTTGACATACGTATTGAGTTCTTTCTTCCAATTCCTGAATAGTTCTGCCATCTTCTTAAGAGCAAAAGACTTGATTAATGGCTCTATTACTGGCTTCTCCGGATCATCCTCTAGCGGTAGGGTAAAATTTGACTTCAGCTCAGTCCAAAGATCATTTTTCGCATATCATTGACACAAGACACCTCGTGGTCTTCGTTCTTAGGCTTATACCATTGGTGGATGCTGATCGGGATCTTGTCCCTAACCGAACCCCTGACCGAGCAACAAATGCCTTCTTTGTCCGGTAGGGTTCAATCGGTTGGCCGTCATGCGATTTGTATGATCTCAAACTTTTCATCCGAGCTCAACTTTTCTTGGGCCTCGTCTCTTTACCGAAGTTGTGCTCGATCCGAGGGCTAGAAAAAGAACAAAGACGAGAGTTAATTAATATGTGTACATATATACCAAAACAAAGACGAGAGCTAGTCAGCACAGGCTTAACTAATATATATACTGGCGAACTCGGTTTGGTGATCACGGAGCCGTCCTCACGGTCTACTTCTTCACCCTCTCCTTCTTGCACGGCATTGGGTCATCGGAGCCATGTAAATCATAGCCAGCTGCTTCTTCACCCTCTCCTTCCAGACCATCGTTGTCGTTGAGAAACATCATCGAGCGACGGCATCACTTCCTTGTGCGATTATGTCCCTCAACAACACTTCTTGTGCTTCGTCTGGGGGTGTCCATAGTTTCTACAAATATTTACAACATGGCAATTATTATTCAAACATGACAGATATGGATATATTAGTGCCAACGTAGATCTAGCTAGCTAATCACAATAAGGAATCATATTAGTGGCCTCGACGCTGCTTCTCTAGGGTTTGGGGTGGCCTCGACAACGCTTCAAGGGTTAGGGGTGGCCTCGAGAACGCTTCAAGCTAGGAGGGGTACGTAATATCGACCCCCCGTGTTGAAGCTATCGGGAGGGGTCGGCGTTGAACAGTACATCTATGTCCCACAAGTGACGTGGGCATCGGCGCATGTGATAGGGTAGAGGGTCGTGGATCACCCGGCGGTCGAGGTCAAGGGTCGAAGATCGCCGAGGGTCGGGAGGTTGCCTAGTGTTAAAGGTTCAACAAAACCATGTCTTCATCATTAGGCGAAAGTAACAGGTGCATGATGGTGCAAGCTCTCCAAAGTTGTTTTGGAGCGGAGTCCCGAGATAGGATAATTCGCTTTTTGGTACAAAGTTCAGCAAAAGGCAAATTATCCTATCCGGACTCCATTCGTAACAACTTTGAGGACTTTGTACCATCATGCCATGGTTACTCCGCTAATGATGAAGCCATGGATTTCTTCAATACTTTGACACTATAGGAACCTCGACCTGAAACCTTCGACCCTTGACCCTTAACGACCCTCGACCCTCTACCCTAGTTCCCGACCCTCGACCCTCGGCGATCCTCGACACCCTCGCTATATCAACAACGACTCAACATACATATACATGGGAAAATAATGTTATCGGGAGGGGTATCGGTACCCCCCTCGTGTCAAAGTTTCTTCTTTCTCCTCTATTCCTTTCTTTCTTCTTCTCCTCTTCTTTTCTTCTTATCCCTCGAGAAAGGAAAATAAGGAAAAGGAAGAAAAAGGAAGAAGGAAGAAGGAAGAAGAAGAAGAAAAAAAGAAAAAAAAAAAGAGAAGAAGAAAAGAATAGAGGAGAAGAAGAAAAATAGAAAAAATTCTATTTTTTCTTCTTCTCTATTCCTTTCTTCTTCTCTCTTTTTTCTTCTTTTCCTCTCATTCTTTTCTTCTTCTTCTTCTTCCTTCTTCCTTCTTCCACTTTTCTTCCTTTTCCTTATTTTACTTTTTCCTCTACACTAACCTAATTAAAATGCCCGGTTACTTCCGCTAATGATGAAGCCATGGGTTTCTTCAATACTTTGACAATAGGCAACCTCTCGACCCTTCGGTGATCCTCGACCCCGACGACCCTCGACCTCGAATCCTCGGCCCTCGGCGACCCTTGAACACTCGAACCATCGACCCTAGAACCCTCGAATCCTCGACCCTCGACCTCGACCCTAGAACCTCGAACCTTCGACCCTCGAACCTCGACCCCTCGACCCTCGAACCTCGGCCCTCGATGACCTCGACCCTCGAACCCTAGAACCTCGAACCTCGACCCTAGAACCTCGAACCTCAAACCCTTGTGCCTCGAAACCTCGACCGGCCTCGACGACCCTCGACCCTCAAAACATTGACCCTCGACCGGCCTCGACGACCTCGACCCTCTGTGACCCTCGCGACCCTCTAGCCTAGTTCCCGACCGTCGACCCTTAGCGATCCTCGACACCCTCGTTCCCGATAAAAAAGAAGAAGAAGAAGAAGAAGAAGAAGAAGAAGAAGAAGAAGAAGAAGAAGAAGAAGAAGAAGAAGAAGAAGAGAAGAAGAAAAAAAGAAGAAGAAGAAGAAGAAGAAGATAGAAGAGAAAAAGAGAGGAGAAGAAGAAGGAATAGATTCCTTCTTCTTCTCTCTTTTTTTCTTCTATTTTTCTTCTTCTTTTTTCTTCTTCTTCTTCTCTTCTTCTTCTTCTTCCTTCTTCCTTCTTCCTCTTTTATTCTTTTTCCTTATTTTCCTTCTTCCTCAGCGACCCTAACTCTAAACAGTACAACTTCCTCGACGCCCCGCCTCTCTCATGAACAAAATAAAATCTATGAATAAAAAAACATCATATTCTATGAACAAAAAACATCATATTCCATCCACATCGATCCATGCATACATCATATATATGATCATATCTATGAACAAAAAAATTCATATGATCATCTATGAACAAAAAACATCATATATATATGCAAAAAAAAACATTAGATCAACACATATGCAAAAAGCATCATACATATATCCATACATCAATATATATACATGAACATTTATGAAAAAAGCATCACATCTATGAACAAAAAACATCATGGCGGCGGCGGGGGGGGCAGGCAGGTGCGCGGGGGCTCATGGGCGGCGTCGGCTGCAACGGCGATGTCGGGGCCGGCCTGATGCAGAGAGGTGGCGCTGGGCAGGGCAGGGCTGACGCGAGGAGGCGAATGCGAGGTCGGGAGGCGGAGGCGACGGCGAGGTCGGGAGGCGTTAGACGACGGCGAGCTCATGGAGGCAGGGGCGGCGACGGCGAGGCGCGCGCGACGCGGGCGGGACGGCGACGACGAGGCAGGGCGACGGCGTTAGGGCGAGATGCGGTGCAACGACGACGAGGGGGCAGACGGCGGCGGCGTCGGCGTGAGCGACGGCGATGGTGACGACGGCGGCGATAACGGGCGCGGCGGCGGCGATGGTGACGGCAGGCGTGGCGGCGGCGGCGGCGGCGGCGGCGTCGGGCAGCTGGCGGCGGCGGGAGGTTAGGCGGTCGGGGCAAATGCGCGATGAATCTGAAATTTCCCAAGTGTTTTCTTATATAGCAAGAGCATTAGTCCCGGTTCGTGGCTCCAACCGGGACTAATGCACTTTAGTCCCGGTTGGTGCCACCAACCGGGACCAAAGGCCAATTTCAGCAGCCCAAAGGGCGGGAAGCGGCGACCTTTGGTCGGTTCGTGGCACCAACCGGGACTAAAGGGGGGCATTAGTCCCGGGTCGTGGCACCAACCGGGACTAAACCCCCCTTTAGTCCCGGTTGGTGCCACCAACCGGGACCAAAGGCCATGTGCTGCCCCGCGCCAAATGTTTAGTCCCACCTCGCTAGTTGAGAGGGAGCCGCACCAGTTTATAAGCTGCGGTGCGGCTCCCCTCTCGAGCTCCTCTCTAAAGCAGGCTTTCGGGCCTAACTCTCCCATCTCTGCCTGTGGGCCTGCTGGGCCTTCCGCGGGCCTGAATCCTGGCCCATAGGGTTTCTAGTCGTATTCAGGCCGTGGGGGCCTAGTAGGTGGCACTTTTTTTTGCTTTATATTTTATTTCTTTTTGCTTTTAGTTTTAGAAAAAATATAAACTTTCTATTAGTGCCATTAGTTTTATAATTTGAAAACACTTTTTTTGTTTTCTTTGTTGCTTTATTTATTTTATTTTGTTTCTACTTACAACAAAATACTTATTGTTGCTATTTTTATTTTTTCAAGTTTTTTTGTTTTGTTTTCTGCATTATTTATTTTCTTTTGGTTTTTGCTTTATTTTTTAATTCTTTTTGCTTTTAGGTCAGCAAAATTATAAACTTTCTGTTAGTGCTTTTAGTTTTAGAAAAATATAAACTTTCTGTTTGTGCCATTAGTTTTAAAATTGAAAACACTTTTTTGTTTTCTTTGTTGCTTTATTTATTTTATTTTGTTTCTACTTACAACAAAATGCTTATTGTTGCTATTATTATTTTTTTCAAGTTTTTTGTTTTGTTTTCTGCATTATTTATTTTCTTTTGGTTTTTGCTTTATTTTTTAATTCTTTTTGCTTTTAGGTCAGCAAAATTATAAACTTTCTGTTAGTGCCATTTGTTTTAGAACAATTATAAACTTTCTGTTTGTGCCATTAGTTTTATAAAATTTGAATTCTTTGAAATTTGTGTGAATCACAAGTTTGTGAGCTCAACAAGGCGAGAGGGACGGGCTTATAAACGGTGTGAGCGCCCTTCGTTGGCGAGGTTTTCAAATTCATAGTTTTCAAATGAACTCTGAAAAAGTTGGCATAGCATGTTCATGAACAAAACGGACAATGGTATCATACTCGTGTGTTACAAAGTTGGCATGGTATCATCATTAATAGTTGCGGAGAAAGTCTTCACTTTTTCTTCGCTTGTGTCGTTTGCTTATTGCGCCGTAACCATGGATAATCTTCATCGTTTATCGGGATGCTTGGGTCAGCCTTGACTTTGAAGGGGAATTTCATGAAACTTTTCATACTCTTGAGACATGTCATCTTGCCCTCCACCCGGGATGTCCCTTTTCCTGAAAGAACTATGTGGCGCTTTGGCTCATTGTATGATGTATTCGCTTCCTTATCTTTTCTTTTCCTCGATCTGGTAGACATGTCCTTCACATAGATAACCTGTGCCACATCATTGGCTAGGACGAACGGTTTGTCGATGTACCCAAGATTTTTCAGATCCTTGTTGTCATTCCGCATCGTGGGTCTACCTGCACCCGCCTCTCGACAGATTGACCCACTTGCACTTAAACAAAGGGACATTAAAATCTACTTTGTAGTCAAGTTCCCATATGTCTACTATGTAACCATAATATGTGTCATTTCCCTTGTCGGTTGCTGCATCAAAGTGGACACCGCTGTTTTGGTTGGTGCTCTTTTCATCTTGGTCAATCGTGTAAAATGTATTCCCATTTATCTCGTATCCTTTCCAAATCATTACAGTCGAAGATGGTCCCCTGGACAACAAATACAACTCATCACAAACAGTGTTGTCACCTCTGAGACGTGTTTCCAACCAACTGCTGAAAGTCCTAATGTGTTCACATGTAATCCAGTCGTCGCACTGCTCCGGGTGTTTGGAGCGCAGACTGTTCTTGTGTTCATCGACATACGGGGTCACCAAGGTAGAGTTCTATAGAACTATGTAGTGTGCTTGAGACCAAGAACATCCGTCCCTGCATATTATTGAGTCTCTTCCAAGCATGCCTTTTCCAGTCAGTCTCCCCTCATACCGCGATTTAGGGAGACCTATCTTATTAAGGCCAGGAATGAAGTCAACACAAAACCCGATGACATCCTCTGTTTGATGGCCCATGGAGATGCTTCCTTCGGCCTAGCACGGTTCTGAACATATTTCTTTAGGACTCCCATGAACCTTTCAAAGGGTACATATTGTGTAGAAATACGGGCCCCAGAATGACAATCTCGTCGACTAGATGAACTAGGCGTGCGTCATGATATTGAAGAAGGATGGTGGGAACACCAGCTCGAAACCGACAAGACATTGCGCCACATCACTCCTTAGCGTTGGTACGATTTCTGGATCGATCACCTTCGAGATATTGCATTGAGGAATGCACATAGCTTCACAATGGCTAATCGGACGTTTTCGGTAGAAGCCCCTTAATGCAACCGGAAGCAGTTGCGTCATAATCACGTGGTAGTCATGAGACTTTAGGTTCGGAACTTTTCTCGGCATATTTATTATTCCCTTTATATTCGACGAGAAGCCAGTCGGGACCTTCATCTTGAGCAGGCATTGAAAGAATATTTCTTTCTCTTCTTTCAGAAGAGCGTAGCTGGCAGGACCTTCATCTTGCTTCGGAGGCATGCCCTCTTTTTTCGCAAGCGTTGCAGGTCCTCTCGTGCCTCGGTGTATCTTTTGTCTTCCCATACACGCCCAAGAAGCCTAGCAGGTTCACGCAAAGGTTCTTCGTCACGTGCATCACGTCGATCGACGAGCGGACCTCTAGGTCTTTCAAAGAGGGTAGGTCCCAAAATATAGATTTCTTCTTCCACATGGGTGCGTGATTCTCAGCGTCATTCGGAACAGCTAGTCCGCCGGGACCCTTTCCAAAGATTACGTGTAAATCATTGACCATAGCAAGTACGTGATCACCGGTACACATGGCGGGCTTCTTCCGGTGATCTGCCTCGCCTTTGAAATGCTTGCCTTTCTTTCAACATTGATGGTTGGTCGGAAGAAATCGACGATGGCCCAGGTACACATTCTTCCTGCAGCTTCCCAGGTATATACTATCGGTGTCAAGTAAACAGTGCGTGCATGCGTGGTATCCCTTGTTTGTCTGTCCCGAAGGTTCTTGAGAGCGGGCCAATCGTTGATGGTCACGAACAACAACGCCTTTAGGTCAAATTCCTCCTTTTGTCCTCATCCCACGACGTACACCGTTTCCATTCCACAGCTGTAAAAGTTCTTCAACTAATGGCCTTAGGTACACATCAATGTCGTTGCGGGTTGCTTAGGGCCTTGGATGAGAACTGGCATCATAATGAACTTCCGCTTCATGCACATCCAAGGAGGAAGGTTATACATACATAGAGTCACGGGCAGGTGCTGTGATTGCTGCTCTGCTCCCGAAAGGATTAATGCCATCCGCGCTTAAAGCAAACCATACGTTCCTTGGGTCCTTTGCAAACTCATCCCGATACTTTCTCTCGATTTTTCTCCATCTGCGACCCGTCACGGGTGCTCTCAACTTCCCGTCTTTCTTACGGTCCTCACTGTGCCATCGCATCAACTTGGCATGCTCTCCGTTTCGAACAGACGTTTCAACCGTGGTATTATAGGAGCATACCACATCACCTTCACAGAACCCTCTTCCTGGGAGGCTCGCCGTCAACATCACGTGGTCATCTCGTCGATCTTATACGCAATGCACCGCATACGGGCATGCGTTCAGATCCTTGTAGGCACCACGGTAGAGGATGCAGTCATTAGGGCATGCATGTATCTTCTCCACCTCCAATCCTCGAGGGCATACGACCTTCTTTGCTGCGTATGTACTGTCGGGCAATTCGTTATCCTTTGAAGCTTCTTCTTCATTATTTTCAGTAGCTTCTCAAATCCTTTATCGAGCACAGCATTCTCTGCCTTCCTTCGCAGCAATTCGAGTACGGTACCGAGCTTTGTGTTGCCATCTTCACAATTGGGGTACAACCCTTTTTGTGATCCTCTAACATGCGATCGAACTTCAGCTTCTCCTTTTGACTTCGCATTGTGTCCTTGCATCGACAATGACCGGCGGAGATCATCATCATCGGGCACATCGTCTGGTTCCTCTTGATCTTCAGCAGCCGCCCGTTGCAGCACCATCGTGCACATCGTCGGTGCATCTTGATGTTCATAGCATCACCGTATTCAGGGGCACATAGTTGTCATCGTACTCTTCTTCCTCGCCGTCTTCCATCATAACCCCTATTTCTCCGTGCCTCGTCCAAACATTATAGTGTGGCATGAAACCCTTGTAAAGCAGGTGGGTGTGAAGGATTTTCCGGTAAGAGTAAGACTTCGTATTCCCACATATAGGGCATGGACAACACATAAAACCATTCTGCTTGTTTGCCTCAGCCACTTGAGAAAAGCATGCACGCCTTAATATACTCGGAGGTGTGTCTCAGAATCGTACATCCATTGCCGGTTCATCTGCGTGCATTATATATAATTAAGTGTGTCAAAAATCATTACAGAACATCATGAATAGATAATTAAGTGACCAAATTAATAGAAGTTCATCATCACATAAAACCAAAGTACATACATAGTTCTCATCTAACAACATAAAGCTCTGCAGAGCATCTAAATTAATTAAACCATACATTGAAACTATGTAAAACATTTCAATGTGAAAACAAATACGATCATAATCGCAACCAAGGTAACAACTGATCCAACGGCATAATGATACCAAGCCTCGGTATGAATGGCATATTTTCTAATCTTTCTCATCTTCAAGCGCATTGCATCCATCTTGATCTTGTGATCATCAATGACATCCGCAACATGCAACTCCAATATCATCTTCTCCTCCTCAAGTTTTTTGACGAAAGTCATAGCAACATCAATCTCAGAACATAGTGGATACTAGGGATCAAACCCTAACAAAACTAACTTGATTACATGGTGAATCTCATCCAACCCATCACCGTCCAGCAAGCCTATGATGGAATTACTCACACACGGCGGTGAGCATCATGAAATTGGTGATGGAGGATGGTTGATGATGACGACGGCGACGAATCCCCCTCTCCGGAGCCCCGAACGGACTCCGGATCAGCCCTCCCGAGAGAGATTAGGGCTTGGCGGCGGCTCCGTGTCGTGAAACGTGATGAAACTTTCTCTCTGATTTTTTTCTCCCCGGGACGGAATATATGGAGTTGGAGTTGAGGTCGGAGGAGGTCCAGGGGGCCCACGAGATAGGGGGCGCGCCCTACAGGGGGGGCTGTCTCGTGGACAGGCCCTGGGCCCCCTGATGTATTTCTTTCGCCCAGTATTTTTTATAAATTCCAAAAAGTGCCTCCATTGATTTCCAGGTCATTCCGAGAACTTTTCTTTTCTACACATAAAACAACATCATGGTAGTTCTGCTGAAACAACGTCAGTCCGGGTTAGTTTCATTCAAATCATGCAAGTTAGAGTCCAAAACAAGGGCGAAAGTGTTTGGAAAAGTAGATACGTTGGAGACGTATCAACTCCCCCAAGCTTAAACCTTTGCTTGTCCTCAAGCAATTCAGTTGATAAACTGAAAGTGATAAAGAAAAACTTTGACAAACTCTGTTGCTCTTGTTGTTGTAAACATGAAAAGCCAGCATTGAAGTTTCAGCAAATATTATGAACTAACCATACTCACAATAACACATAGGTCTCACAATTACTCATATCAATAACATAATCAGCTAGCGAGCCATAATAATAAAACTCGGGTGACAACACTTTCTCAAAATAATTATAACATGATATAACAAAATGGTATCTCGCTAGCCCTTTCTGAGACCGCAAAACATAAATGCAGAGCACCTTTAAAGATCAAGGACTGACTGAACATTGTAATTCATGGTAAAGAGATCAAGTCATACCCAATATAAACTAATAGTAATGAATGCAAACGACAGTGTGCTCTCCAGTGGGTGCTTTTTAATAAGAAGGGATGATGACTCAACATAAAAGTAAATAGATAGGCCCTTCGCAGAGGGAAGCAGGGATTTGTAGAGGTGCCAGAGCTCGATTTTAAAATAAAGATTGAATAACATTTTGAGCGGCATTCTTTTGCTGTCAACGTAACAACTATGAGATGGCTGTATCTTCCATACTACATGCATTATAGGCAGTTCCCAAACAGAATGGTAAAGGTTTATACTCCCCCTCCTCCACAAGCATCAATCCATGGCTTGCTCGAAACAACGAGTGCCTCCAACATTTAACGGGTCCCAGGGGGAGTTTCGTTTGCAATTATTTTGATTTAGTTTTGATCTTTTTGGATCATGGGACTGGGCATCCCGGTTACCGGCCCTTTCTCGTGAATGAGGAGCGGAGTCCACTCCTCTTGAGAATAACCCACCTAGCATGGAAGATATAGGCAGCCCTAGTTGTACATGAGCTGCTCGAGTATACAAAACAGAATTTCATTTGAAGGTTTGGAGTTTGGCACATACAAATTTACTTGGAACGGCAGGTAGATACCGCATATAGGAAGGTATAGTGGACTCATATGGAACAACTTTGGGGTTTAAAGAGTTTGGATGCACAAGCAGTATTCCCACTTAGTACAAGTGAAGGCTAGCAAAAGACTGGGAAGCGACCAACTGGGAGAGCGACAACAGTCATAAACATGCATTAAAATTAATTTACACCAAGAACAAGCATGAATAGGATATAATCTACCATGAACATAAATATCATGAAGGCTATGTTGATTTGACTCAACTACATGTGTGAACATGTGCCAAGTCGAGTCACTCAATTCATTCAAAGGAGGATACCATCCCATCAAATCATATCATAATCATTCTAATAGCATGTTGGCACGCAAGGTAAACCATTATAACTCAAATCTGAACAAGCATGGCACAAGTAACTATAATCTCTAAATGTCATTGCAAATATGTTTACTTCATAATAGCTGACTCAGGAACGATGAACTCATCATATTTATAAAAACAAGAGAGGTCGAGTTCATACCAGCTTTTCTCATCCCAATAAGTTCATCATATATCGTCATTATTGCCTTTCACTCGCACGACCGAACGATGTGTATAATAATAAGAGTGCACGTGCATTGGACTAAGCTGGAATCTGCAAGCATTCAACTCAAGAGAGAAGACAGGGTAATATGGGCTCTAAATTAAATAAACAATCATGCATATAAGAGCCACTAAGCATTTTCAATATGGTCTTCTCGCCCCCTAAAAGAAAGAAAATAAAACTATTTACACGGGAAAGCTCCCAACAAGTAAGAAGAAGAACTAGAGATTTTTGGATTTTCATTTTAATTTCTACTACAAGCATGGAAATTAAACTAACTAATTTTTTTGGTTTTTCTTAAGGTTTATCAAACACACAAGAAGAAAACTAGAAAAAGAAATTTAAACTAACATGGATAATACAATGAAAGAGTATGAGCACCGACGACTAGTGTGTGAACATGAATGTAAAGTCGGTGAGAAATACGTACTCCCCCAAGCTTAGGCTTTTGGCCTAAGTTGGTCTAGTACCAAGGACCGCCTGGCTGATATCCATAAGTGAAGCTGGGGTTGTACTGAGATGCGGAGGCGATCGCCTCCTGAGCGGCAGCGTGTTGGCGAGCTGCCTCCATTCCTCTCTCATACTCAGTTGCTTCCTCCCTGGTGACAACGTATCTTCCTCTTGCCTGATAATCAAAAAGGTAGGGGGCAGGAAGAGTAACAGGGACGACGTTGCGTCTGTCATAGATTAGTCGATAATGGAGGAATTGTTCATTCCTCTCAAGAAAATGATGTTGGAACATAGCTTCTTTATCCAAATAAAAAGGAGGTAAAATCATATCCCCCTCTCGTGGAGCTATATTAAGAAAGTTAGCTACACGGGTTGCATAAATTCCTCCAAATAAATCTCCCTTTCTACTATTATTCTGCAACCTACGTGCAACTATTGCCCCCAAGTTATAACCTTTATAACCTGACACAGCACTCTTGAGGACAGCAAGATCAGGAGCACACATGTGACATACTTCGTCCTTACCGTTAATGCATCTACCAATAAAGAGAGAAAAGTAATGCATAGCAGGAAAATGAATGCTCCCTATGGTAGCTTGTGCTACGTCCCTAGATTCTCCCACAGTAATACTAGCAAGAAAATCTCTAAATTCATATTTGGGAGGATCATTAATATTACCCCACTGCGGGAGTTTGCAAGCAGTTGTGAAATCCTCTAAATCCATGATATAAGATGTATCATAAATATCAAACATGACACTAGGAGAATTACGCGCATAGCTGTATCTAAACCTCCACACAAAAGAGTCAGTCAACTGATAGTATTGCGGACACTTATCTTGCAAGAAGTCCTCCAGCTCGGCATTACGCACATATGCGTCAAATTCCTCCTTGAAGCTGCTTCGACCATAAAATCATCGGATGGCCACTCACAAGCCCGTACATTTGCGTCACTCGGCAATTCAACATCTTGCTCACGTATGGCAATCCTTGGCCCTTTCTTTGCCGAGGAACCCCCTTGGTACATTCTTCTAAGCATATTTCTTTTTCTGAAAATTTCTGAAATTTTAGTAACTTCAAAATAAAAGTGAATAAAACTAAACAAGATTGATAGCAACTACTCCTACAAGTGCCTAGAGCCTATATCATGCATTGGAATTGCTTGGGACCTCAAAAATTTAACATGCAAGCTCAAGAACATGGTCACCTATGCAGCAAAAATTTGCAATGAATAAAGCATTAGAACAAAAACTAATTGGACCAATGGAGGAGTCACATACCAAGCAACAATCTCCCAAAGCAGTTTTGTGAATGGATCTTTGAGGTAAGAGATCGAAAATCACAGCAAAAGTGGCTGGAACTCGTGCTTGAGTTGGTTTTTCAGGTTTGTGTGAGACAAAGGAAGAAGATGGGTGCAGGGATAAGTGGAGGAGAGCCACCAGGGGCCCACGAGACAGGGGGCGTGCCCTACAGGGGGGCGCGCCCTCCTCTCTCGTGGCCTGGTGCTTGGCCCTCCTGCAGTGTTTTCAGTGCCTAAAATACTCAAATATTCCAGAAAAAATCATACTAGATTTGCAGGGCATTTGGAGCACTTTTATTTTCGGGCTATTTTTTAATGCACGGATAATTCAGAAAACAGACGGATAATACTAATTTTGCTTTATTTATTCTAAATAACAGAAAGTAAAAAGAGGGTACAGAAGGTTGTGCCTTCTAGTTTCATCCATCTCGTGATCATCAAAATGAACCCACTAACAAGGTTGATCAAGTCTTGTTAACAAACTCATTCCGAATAACAGGGAACCGGAGAAATTTTGAATAACACTAAGTTACCTCAACGGGGATATGAAAATCCCCAAAAATAAGAATATCATACTTTTTCTTGATAATAGGGAGAGGAAATTCAAAACCTCCAAAAATGATAGTTGGAACTTTTCCAATTGAATTGATGCTATGAACTTGAGATTGTTTCCTCGGAAAGTGTACCGTATGCTCATTACCGTTAACATGAAAAGTGACATTGCCTTTGTTGCAATCAATAACAGCCCCTGCAGTATTAAGAGAAGGTCTACCAAGGATAATAGACATACTATCATCCTCAGGAATATCAAGAATAACAAAGTCCGTTAAGATAGTGACATTTGCCACTACAACAGGCACATCCTCACAAATACCGACAGGTATAGCAGTTGATTTATCAGCCATTTGCAAAGATATTTCAGTAGGTGTCAACTTATTCAATTCAAGTCTACGATATAAAGAGAGAGGCATAACACTAACACCGGCTCCAAGATCACATAAAGCAGTTCTAACATAATTTCTTTTAATAGAGCATGGTATAGTTGGAACACCCGGATCTCCAAGTTTCTTTGGTATTCCACCTTTAAAAGTGTAATTAGCAAGCATGGTGGAAATTTCAGCTTCCGGTATCTTTCTTTTATTGTGATGATATCCTTCATATACTTAGCATAAGGATTTACTTTAAGCATATCAGTTAAGCGCATACGTAAGAAAATAGGTCTAATCATTTCAGCAAAGCGCTCAAAATCCTCATCGTCCTTTGACTTGGATGGTTTAGGAGGAAAGGGCATGGTTTTTGAACCCATGGTTCTCTTTCTTTACTGTGCTTCCTAGCAACAAAAATCTCTCTTATCATAACGTTGATTCTTTGATTGTGGGTTATCAAGATCAACAACAGGTTCAATCTCTACATCATTATCATTGCTAGGTTGAGCACCAACATGAACATTATCATTAACATTATCACTAGGTTCATGTTCATCACCTGATTGTGTTTCAGCATCAGAAATAGAAATATTATTGGGATTCTCAGGTGTGTCTACAGTAGGTCACTAGAAGCATGCAAAGTTTTATCGTTTTTATTCTTCTTCTTTTTAGAAGAACTAGGTGCCTCTAAATTATTTCTCTGAGAATCTTGTTCGATTCTCTTAGGGTGGCCTTCAGGATACAAAGGTTCCTGAGTCATTCTACCAGTTCTAGTAGCCACTCTAACAGCAAAGTCATTTTTATTATTTAATTCATCAAGCAAATCATTTTGAGCTTTAAGTACTTGCTCATCTTGAGTAGCAACCATAGAAGCATATTTGCTAACATGGTGAAGTTCATCTTTAACTCTAGCCAGATTATCACCTACGCGTCCTATCTCGAAAGCATTATTCTTTAACTCTCTACCAACATAAGCATTAAAACTTTCTTGCCTTGCCATAAAGTCATCAAATTCATCTAAGCACGGGCTATGAAATTTAGTAGAGGGTATTTCAACTTTATGATATCTATAGAGAGAATTTACCTTTACTACCTGTGTCGGGTTATCAAGACAATGTGGTTCTTCAGGCGGTAAATTAAGACCATGTATTTCTTCAATAGGAGGTAAATTCTTAACATCTTCAACTTTAATACCTTTTTCTTTCATTGATTTCTTTGCCTCTTGCATATCTTCAGGACTGAGAAATAAAACACCTCTCTTCTTCGGAGTGGGTTTAGGAATAGACTCAGGAGTTGGCTCAATTGGTTTAGGAATTACTTCAGGAACTGGCTCAGGAAGTGTCCAATTATTTTCATTAATCAACATATTATTCAATAACATTTCAGCTTCGTCGACTGTTCTTTCCCTGAAAACACAACCAGCACAACTATCGAAGTGGTCCTTGGAAGCATCGGTTAGTCCATTATAAAAGATATCAAGTATTTCATTTTTCTTAAGAGGATGATCAGGCAAAGCATTAAGTAACCGGAGAAGCCTCCCCCAAGCTCGTGGGTGACTCTCTTCTTTGATTTGCACAAAATTATATATTTCCCGCAAGGCAGCTTGTTTCTTATGAGCAGGGAAATATTTAGCAGAGAAGTAATAAATCATATCCTGGGGACTACGCACACAACCAGGAGCAAGATAATTATACCAAGTCTTAGCATCACCCTCTAATGAGAACGGAAATATCTTAAGGATATATAAATAGCGAGACTTATGATCATGAGTAAATAGGGTGGCTATATCATTCAACTTGGTAAGATGTGCCACAACAGTTTCAAATTCAAGGCCATAAAAAGGATCAGATTCAACTAAAGTAATAATATCAGGATCGACAGAGAATTCATAATCCTTATCAGTAACACAAATAGGTGAAGTAGCAAAAGCAGTATCGGGTTTCATTCTAGCATTAAGAGACTGCTGCTTCCATTTAGCTAATAATTTCTTAAGATCATTCCTATCATTGCAGGCAAGGATTTCCAAAGCAGTTTTTTCATGCATAACATAACCCTTAGGAACAACAGGTAAAACATAATCATTAGGGGAACCTTCATCATCACTATCATCAGTAATAGGATCTTCAGTAATTTCATCCCCTCTAACTCTAGCAAGTTGTTCATCTAGAAATTCACCTAATGGCAAAGTGGTATCACGCACAGAAGTAGTTTCATCATGCATAGCAGAAGTGGCATCATCAATAACATGCGACATATCAGAACTCATAGCAGTAGAAGGTTTAGGTGTCGCAAGCTTATTAATAACGGAAGGAGAATCTAGTGCAGAGCTAGATGGCAGTTCCTTACCTCCCCTCGTAGTTGAGGGATAAATCTTGGTCTTAGCGTCTTTCAAGTTCTTCATAGTGATCAACAGATATAAATCCCAAGTGACTCAGAGAATAGAGCTATGCTCCCCGGCAACGGCGCCAGAAATTGGTCTTGATAACCCACAAGTATAGGGGATCGCAACAGCTTTCGAGGGTAGAGTATTCAACCCAAATTTATTGATTCGACACAAGGGGAGCCAAAGAATATTCTTGACTATTAGCAGTTGAGTTGTCAATTCAACCACACCTAGATAACTTAGTTTCTGCAGCAAAGTGTTTAGTAGCAAAAGTGTTATGACAATAAAGGTAACGGTAGCAAAAGTAAAGATAAATGTTTTTGGGTTTTTGTAGTAGTTGTAACAGTAGCAACGGAAAAGTAAATAAGTGAAGAACAATGTATGAAAAGCTCATAGGCACCGGATCAATGATGGATAATTATGCCGGATGCGATTCCTCATGCAATAGTTATAACATAGGGTGATATAGAACTAGCTCCAATTCATCAATGTAATGTAGGCATGTATTCCGTAAATAGTCATACGTGCTTATGGAAAAGAACTTGCATGACATCTTTTGTCCTACCCTCCCGTGGCAGCGGGGTCCTAGCGGAAACTAAGGGATATTAAGGCCTCCTTTTAATAGAGAACCGGAACAAAGCATTAGCACATTGTGAATACATGAACTCCTCAAACTACGGTCATCACCGAGAAGTGTCCCGATTATTGTCACTTCGGGGTTGTCGGATCATAACACATAATAGGTGACTATAGACTTGCAAGATAGGATCAAGAACACACATATATTCATGAAAACATAATAGGTTCAGATCTGAATTCATGGCACTCGGGCCCTAGTGACAAGCATTAAGCATAGCAAAGTCATAGCAACATCAATCTCAGAACATAGTGGATACTAGGGATCAAACCCTAACAAAACTAACTTGATTACATGGTGAATCTCATCCAACCCATCACCGTCCAGCAAGCCTATGATGGAATTACTCACACACGGCAGTGAGCATCATGAAATTGGTGATGGAGGATGGTTGATGATGACGACGGCGACGAATCCCCCTCTCCGGAGCCCCGAACGGACTCCAGATCAGCCCTCCCGAGAGAGATTAGGGCTTGGCAGCGGCTCCATGTCGTGAAACGCGATGAAACTTTCTCTGATTTTTTTCTTCCCGAGACGGAATATATGGAGTTGGAGTTGAGGTCGGAGGAGGTCCAGGGGGCCCACGAGATAGGGGGCGCGCCCTTCAGGGGGGGATGTATCGTGGATAGGCCCTGGGCCCCCTGATGTATTTCTTTCGCCCAGTATTTTTATAAATTCCAAAAAGTGCCTCCGTTGATTTCCAGGTCATTCCGAGAACTTTTCTTTTCTACACATAAAACAACAACATGGTAGTTCTGCTAAAAACATCGTCAGTCCGGGTTAGTTTCATTCAAATCATGCAAGTTAGAGTCCAAAACAAGGGCAAAAGTGTTTGGAAAAGTAGATGCGTTGGAGGCGTATCAAAGACCCTTATGTTCGAGACCTCCTTCGCAAGAGTAAGACTAGCGACAGAGCTGCTTCTAGAGAGGAGGCCAAGCTGGCGCAACTTGAAGTAGACTCGAAGACTCCATTGTATGACGGTTGCAATCCCGAGGTGACTCGCTTGAGTTTCACGCTCGAACTTCTAAAGACGAAGGCCAGAAACAAATGAACAAACAAAAGCCTCGATGAGCATTTGAAGTATCTACATAATAAAGTTCTTCCCGCGGGAAACCTGTGTCCTACTAGTGTCGAGGAGGCCAAGAAAATTGTTTGCCCTTTTGATTTGCCGCACATTAGGTACCACACATGCATCAACGATTGCATCATTTATCGGGGGGAGCACACGGAAAAAACCTATTGTCCAGTGTGCAATGCTTCTCGATACAAGAAGGCAGGAAAGAAAGCTCCTTAGAAAGTTGTATGGTACTTTCCGATCACTCCCCGTCTGCAACGGTATTTCATAGATCCTAAGAAAACAAAGCTCATGCGCTGGCACGCGGAGAGGAAGAAGCCCGATGATGGAGATGATCCGAAGATGAGACACCTCTTAGATGGTAGCCAGTGGAGAGCATTCAACACCGTATATGGATTTGCTGTAGAAGATCTAAGGAACATCGTGCTTGGTGCGAGTACCGATGGCATGAATCTGTTTAGAAACCAGAACACCAACCACAACACATGGCCCGTCTTTGTATGGATCTACAACCTCTCCTCATGGAAATGCATGAAGACAAAGTACATGGGGCTTCTGCAAGAAGAGCTAGACACGTTATGGAAAACACCGGCATTAACATGGAACGCCAGCAAAGAAGAGTATTTCCATATGAGAGTCGCGCTGATAACGACGGTGCACGACTATCTTGGTTGTGGGTACATGATGTCTACTACACAACCTTCTTCTTGTAGACGTTGTTGGGCCTGCAAGTGCACATGTTTGTAGGACAGTAGCAAATTTCCCTCAAGTGGATGACCTAAGGTTTATCAATCCGTGGGAGGCATAGGATGAAGATGGTCTCTCTCAAACAACCCTGCAACCAAATAACAAAGAGTCTCTTGTGTCCCCAACACACCCAATACAATGGTAAATTGTATAGGTGCACTAGTTCAGCGAAGAGATGGTGATACAAGTGCAATATGGATGGTAGATATAGGTTTTTGTAATCTGAAAATATAAAAACAGCAAGGTAACAAGTGATAAACGTGAGCGTAAACGGTATTGCAATGATAGTAAACAAGGCCTAGGGTTCATACTTTCACTAGTGCAAGTTCTCTCAACAATAATAACATAGATAGATCATATAACAATCCCTCAACATGCAACAAAGAGTCACTCCAAAGCCACTAATAGCGGAGAACAAACGTAGAGATTATGGTAGGGTACGAAACCACCTCAAAGTTATTCTTTCCAATCAATCCGTTGGGCTATTCCTATAAGTGCCACAAACAGCCCTAGAGTTCGTACTAGAATAACACCTTAAGATACAAATCAACCAAAACCCTAATGTCACCTAGATACTCCGTTGTCACCTCAAGTATCCGTGGGCATGATTATACGATATGCATCACACAATCTCAGATTTATCCAACCAACATAAAAGTACTTCAAAGAGTGCCCCAAAGTTTCTACCGGAGAATCAAGAACGTGTGCCAACCCCTATGCATAGGTTCATGGGCGGAACCCGCAAGTTGGTCACCAAAACATACATCAAGTGGCACATGATATCCCATTGTCACCACAGATAATCACGGCAAGACATACATCAAGTGTTCTCATAAAAGACTCAATCCGATAAGATAACTTCAAAGGGGAAACTCAATTCATCACAAGAGAGTAAAGAGGGAGAAGAAACATAAGATCCAACTATAATAGAAAAGCTCGGGATACATCAAGATCGTGCCATAGAGGGAACACGAGAGAGAGAGATCAAACACATAACTACTGGTACATACCCTCAGCCCCGAGGGTGAACTACTCCCTCCTCGTCATGGATAGCGCCGGGATGATGAAGATGGCCACCGGTGATGGGATCCCCCTCCGGCAGGGTGCTGGGCCAGGGTCCCGATTGGTTTTTGGTGGCTAGAGAGGCTTGCGGCGGCAGAACTCCCGATCTATCTTCTGTTCTGGAAGTTTTAGGGTACGTAGGTATATATGGGTGGAAGGAGTACGTCGGTGGAGCTACGGGGGCCCCACGAGGCGGGGGGCGCCCGGGGGGTGGGCGCGCCCCCCACCCTCGTGAGCACCTCCCGTATCTTCTGACGTGGGGTCCTAGTCCATCAGGTGGGTTTCCTTCCAAAAATAACTTCTCCAGTTGATTTCGTTCCGTTTTGACTCCGTCTGATATTCCTTTTCCTCGAAACACTGAAATAGGCATAAAACAACAAATCTGGGCTGGGCCTCCGGTTAATAGGTTAGTCCCAAAAATAATATAGAAGTGGATAATAAAGCCCAATATTGCCTAAAACAGTAGATAATATAACATGGAGCAATCAAAAATTATAGATACGTTGGAGACGTATCAAGCATCCCCAAGCTTAATTCCTGCTCGTCCTCGAGTAGGTAAATGATAAAAAAGATAATTTTTGATGTGGAGTGCTACTTGGCATAATTTCAATATAAATCTTCTTACTTGTGATATGAATATTCAGATCCGAAAGATTTAAGACAAAAATTCATATTGACACAGAAATAGTAATACTTCAAGCATACTAATCAAAGCAATCATGTCTTCTCAAAATAACATGGCAAAAGAAAGTTCATCCCCACAAAATCATATAGTTAGGCTATGCTTCATTTTCGTCACACAAAGATGTTCCCAACTTCTATACCCCCGATGACAAGCCAAGCAATTGTTTCATACTTAAATAATCTCAAACTTTTTCAACCTTCACGCAATACATGAGCGCGAGCCATGGATATAGCACTATGGGTGGAATAGAATATGATGATTGGGATTGTGTGGAGAAGACAAAAAAGGAGAAAGTCTCATATTGACGAGGATAATCAACGTGCTATGGAGATGCCCATCAATTGATGTCAACATGAGGAGTAGGGATTGCCATGCAACGGATGCACTAGAGCTATAAGTATATGAAAGCTCTACAAAAGGAACTAAGTGGGTGTGCATCCAACTTGCTTGCTCACGAAGACCTAGGGCACTTTGAGGAAGCCCATCATTGGAATATATAAGCCAAGTTCTATAATGAAAAATTCCCACTAGTATATGAAAGTGACAAAATGAGAGACTCTCTATATGAAAAACATGGTGCTACTTTGAAGCACAATATATGAGACTCACTACATGAAGAACAAGGTGCTACTTTGAAGCACAAGTGTGTTAAAAGGATAGTAGCATTGTCCCTTCTCTCTTTTTCTCTCATCTTTTTTTTTGGGCCTTCCTTTTTTTTGGCCTTGCTCTCTTTTTTTTTCGTCCGGAGTCTCATCCCGACTTATGGGGGAATCATTGTCTCCATCATCCTTTCCTCACTTGGGACAATGCTCTAATAATAATGATCATCACACTTTTATTTTTCTTACAACTCAACAATTACAACTCGATACTTAGAACAAAATATGACTCTATATGAATGCCTCCGGCGGTGTACCGGGATATGCAATGAAACATGAGTGACATGTATGAAAGAATTATGAACGGTGGCTTTGCCACAAATATGATGTCAACTACATGATCATGCTATGGCAATATGACAAAAGTAATATATGTCATAATAATGATGATGGAAGTTGCATGGCAATATATCTCGGAATGGCTATGGAAATGCCATGATAGGTAGGTATGGTGGCTGTTTTGAGGAAGATATAAGGAGGTTTATGTGTGATAGAGCGTATCGTATCACGGGGTTTTGATGCACCGGCGAAGTTTGCACCAACTCTCAAGGTGAGAAAGGGCAATGCACGGTACCGAAGAGGCTAGCAAAGGCGGAAAGGTAAAAGTGCGTATAATCCATGGACTCAACATTAGTCAAAAGAACTCATATACTTGCAAAATTTTAGAAGCCATCAAAAATCAATTACTACGCGCAATGCTCCTAGGGGGATAGATTGGTAGGAAAAGACCATCGCTCATCCCCGACCACCACTCATAAGGATGCACAAGCCAGGTACACTTCATGTTTCAAATTTGTTAAACAACTTTAACCATACGTGCATGCTACGGGACTTGCAAACTTCAACACAAGTATTTCTCAAATTCACAATTATCAACTAGCACGACTTTGATATTATTACCTCCATATCTCAAAACAATTATCAAGCATTAAATTTATCTTAGTATTCAATTCACTCAAAAGAAAGTTTCACATATCTTGAATACCAAGTGTATTAACATTAAGCAAATTACCATGCTATTAATGACTCTCAAAAAAATATAAGTGAAGCATGAGAGTTCATCTATTTCTTCAAAATAAAACTACCACCATGCTCTAAAAGATATCAGTGATGCACTAGAGCAAATGACAAACTACTCCGAAAGATATAAGTGAAGATCAATGAGTAGTCGAATAATTATGCAACTATATGAAGACTCTCCCATTTAAGAATTTCAGATCTTAGTATTTTATTCAAACAGCAAGCAAAGCTAAAGAAAATAGAATGACGCTCCAAGCAAAACACATATCATGTGGTGAATAAAAATATAGCTCCAAGTAAAGTTACCGATGAACGAAGACGAAAGTGGGGATGCCACCCGGGGCATCCCCAAGCTTAGGATCTTGATTATCCTTGAATATTACCTTGGGGTGCCTCGGGCATCCCCAAGCTTAGGCTCTTGCCACTCCTTGTTCCATAATCCATCGAATCTTTACCCAAAACTTGAAAACTTCACAACACAAAACTTAACAGAAAACTCGTGAGCTCCGTTAGAGAAAGAAATCAAAAGACTACTTCAAGGTACTGTAATGAACTCATTATTTATTTATATTGGTGTTAAACCTACTGTATTCCAACTTCTCTATGGATTATAAACTATTTTACTAGCCATAGATTCATCAAAATAAGCAAAAAACACACGGAAAACAGAATCTGTCAAAAACAGAACAGTCTGTAGTAATCTGCAACTAACGCAAACTTCTGGAACTCCAAAAATTCTAAAATAAATTGCTGGACCTGAGGAATTTGTCTAGTAATCATCTTCAAAAAGAATCAACTAAATAGCACTCTCCAGTAAAAAGTTCTAGCTAATCTCGTGAGCGCTAAAGTTTATGTTTTTTACAGCATGATCATAAAGACTTCACCCAAGTCTTCCCAAAGGTTCTACTTGGCACAAACACTAATTAAAACATAAAACCACATATAAACAGAGGCTAGATGGATTATTTATTACTAAACAGAACCAAAAAGCAAGAAACTAAAATAAAATTGGGTTGCCTCCCAACAAGCGCTATCGTTTAAAGCCCCTAGCTAGGCATGATGATGTCAATGATGCTCACATAAAAGATAAGAATTGAAACATAAAGAGAGCATCATGAAGAATATGAATAGCACATTTAAGTCTAACCCACTTCCTATGCATAGGGATTTTGTGAGCAAACAACTTATGGGAACAAGAATCAACTTGCATAGGAAGGTAAAACAAGCATAACTTCAAGATTTTAAGCACATAGAGAGGAAACTTGATATTATTGCAATTCCTACAAGCATATGTTCCTCCCTCATAATAATTTTCAGTAGCATCATGAATGAATTCAACAATATAACCAGCACCTAAAGCATTCTTTTCATGATCTACAAGCATAAAAATTTTATTACTCTCCACATAAGCAAAATTCTTCTCATTCGGGATAGTGGGAGTATCATAAGAGACTTGAATACTATAAATTGTTTCCACATTAAAAGAGTAATGTTCAGAGGGTACTCATAATCATGACAAGTTTTATAAATATAATCATCACTACTCTTTATAGCATAAGTTTTATCACAATAATCATCATAAGTTGCAACTTTGTTCTCATCATAATCGATTGAAACCTCTTCGAAATAGTGGATACATCACTAAATAAAGTCATGACCTCTCCAAATCCACTTTCATAAATATTATAAGATTCAACATCCTCCAATATTGTGGGATCACTAATTCCTAAAGTTGACACTCTTCCAAACCCACTTTCATCAATATATTCATCATAGGTAGAAGGCATGCTATCATCATAACAACTTTGCATATCAAAACTTGAGAGGCTAAAAATATCATCATTATTAAACATAGCATCCCCAAGCTTGGGACAAACATTAATTGCAGAAAATATATTCTCAAATATGTCATCCTCATCAAAGATAGCTTCCCCAAGCTTGGGCCTTTTCATATCATAAGCATAATCACTCTCATCATTAATAGTATGGATAGCACCAATAGTATAGCAATTATTATATTCTTCCAAACAAGTGCCAAAAAGATTCTCAAGATCATAAGAAGTATCATTTTCATTTTCATGAGGCACAGCAATAATAGGAGCAACCTTTTTACCTCTCTTCCTTTTTCTTTTCTTCTTCTTCACCTCATGTGTGGGTTCAATCCTCTTTTTGGAGCTCCTTATTAATGAGATTGGTTGAATAGAAGGCTCCTCCTCGTTACCTGATTCATCATAAGAAATAATAGGAGGACATTGGGAAGTCTCTTCCCTTTCATTAGTGTTCTCTTCATCTTCTATTTGCTTTCTTTTCTTTATGTAATTGGCAATATAAGGATTTTCAATGCAATTCACCGCACAATACATATAAATTTCTTCTAGATCAAAGCCAAGAAGTTTGTAAAGGGCAAATTCTGTAAGATCATTAGTTAAACGTTTCATTTCTTCATAACCCAAAAGCAAGCTAAGTTCATTATAATTTGCAAGGGAAATCAACACATCACAATTTTTGGACATGATTAGATCATGAAACAATTTGCATCGGATAGCTAAATGACCATTTTCATTGCAAAGTCCACAAGTACGGCCAAGAAAATTTAAATTTTCAGCACAATCATCTAGCCTTTCTTGCAACAATTTAGTTTGTAAGTACTTATGCTTCTTGCAATATCTATCTTCCCTATTTGGTGTGTACTTGCAAACCCAATGTACTCCACAAAAATTGACATGTTTATAGGAGACATTTTCATCCTAACTAGAACAATCATCATTAGTACTATGGATATTCAAGGAGTTCATACTAACAACATTGCAATCATGCTCATCATTCCAAGATTTAGTGCCAAACATTTTAATGCATTCTTATTCTAACACTTTGGCACAATTTTCCTTTCCATCATACTCACGAAAGATATTAAAAAGATGAAGCGTATGAGACAAACTCAATTCCATTTTTTTGTAGTTTTCTTTTATAGACTAACTAGTGCTAAAACAAGAAACAAAAAGATTCGATTGCAAGATCTAAAGATATACCTTCACTTACCATGCCTCCCCGGCAACGGCGCCAGAAAAGAGCTTGATGTCTACTACAGAACCTTGTTCTTGTAGACGTTGTTGGGCCTGCAAGTGCACAGGTTTGTAGGACAGTAGCAAATTTCCCTCAAGTGGATGACCTAAGGTTTATCAATCCGTGGGTGGCGTAGGATGAAGATGGTCTCTCTCAAACAACCCCGCAACCAAATAACAAAGAGTCTCTTGTGTCCCCAACACACCCAATACAATGGTAAATTGTATAGGTGCACTAGTTCGGCGAAGAGATGGTGATACAAGTGCAATATGGATGGTAGATATAGGTTTTTGTAATCTGAAAATATAAAAACAGCAAGGTAACAAGTGATAAACGTGAGCGTAAACGGTATTGCAATGATAGGAAACAAGGCCTAGGGTTCATACTTTCACTAGTGCAAGTTCTCTCAACAATAATAACATAGATAGATCATATAACAATCCCTCAACATGCAACAAAGAGTCACTCCAAAGCCACTAATAGCGGAGAACAAACGTAGAGATTATGGTAGGGTACGAAACCACCTCAAAGTTATTCTTTCCAATCAATCCGTTGGGCTATTCCTATAAGTGCCACAAACAGCCCTAGAGTTCGTACTAGAATAACACCTTAAGATACAAATCAACCAAAACCCTAATGTCACCTAGATACTCCGTTGTCACCTCAAGTATCCGTGGGCATGATTATACGATATGCATCACACAATCTCAGATTTATCCAACCAACATAAAAGTACTTCAAAGAGTGCCCCAAAGTTTCTAGCGGAGAATCAAGAACGTGTGCCAACCCCTATGCATAGGTTCATGGGCGGAACCCGCAAGTTGGTCACCAAAACATACATCAAGTGGCACATGATATCCCATTGTCACCACAGATAATCACGGCAAGACATACATCAAGTGTTCTCATAAAAGACTCAATCCGATAAGATAACTTCAAAGGGGAAACTCAATTCATCACAAGAGAGTAAAGAGGGAGAAGAAACATAAGATCCAACTATAATAGCAAAGCTCGGGATACATCAAGATCGTGCCATAGAGGGAACACGAGAGAGAGAGATCAAACACATAACTACTGGTACATACCCTCAGCCCCGAGGGTGAACTACTCCCTCCTCATCATGGATAGCGCCGGGATGATGAAGATGGCCACCGGTGATGGGATCCCCCTCCGGCAGGGTGCCGGGACAGGGTCCCGATTGGTTTTTGGTGGCTACAGAGGCTTGCGGCGGCGGAACTCCCGATCTATCTTCTGTTCTGGAAGTTTTAGGGTACGTAGGTATATATGGGTGAAAGGAGTACGTCGGTGGAGCTACGGGCCCCCACGGGGGGGGCCGGGGGTGGGCGCCCCCACCCTCGTGAGCACCTCCCGTATCTTCTGACGTGGGGTCCAAGTCCATTAGGTGGGTTTCCTTCCAAAAATAACTTCTCCAGTTGATTTCGTTCCGTTTTGACTCCGTCTGATATTCCTTTTCCTAGAAACACTGAAATATTCATAAAACAGCAAATCTGGGCTGGGCCTCCGGTTAATAGGTTAGTCCCAAAAATAATATAGAAGTGGATAATAAAGCCCAATATTGCCTAAAACAGTAGATAATATAGCATGGAGCAATCAAAAATTATAGATACGTTGGAGACGTATCAGTACACCTCAGACCAGGTGTGCCACGGGGTTCGAGCATCCTCTGCAAAAAAAGCATCGTGCAGTACACTCATTGTTGTGTGGACCTCCGCACCCACATTTCATCGACACTATAGCACCAACCACCATGCAGTACTGCAGAGATCTTCACCTGTTACCACAACGCCCACGACTAGTTTATTGTTCTGTGGGGGTTGCCATGGCCATTTGACAATACATGCCCGTTTATATTTGAAACTTTCGATAAATGTGTTTATATTGGGTGATGAGATAAGCGACTAACCAACGGTAAGCAAATCTAGCATCCAGTAACCAAATCCTTGGGTGCCACACAAGGCCGGCTACCTTCCATGTGTTAATATGCATTTTTAACCATACAACCATCAAATACTATATATAATATGCATTTTCTTGTTTTAGTTCGTACATCATCAATTTCAATATTCATGTTTCATAAAATCAAATCTCTTGAGATATATTGCAACTGATTCCCGCAATAACGCGCAGGGTGTCATCTAGTTTAAACCTGCTTTTTAGATATCCAAAATTTAGGCTTGTTGTTGGAGATGCTAACCAACAAGCGGTATTACCTCCAAAACGACCAATATTAGTTAGATTATCAGCTATTCTATTTTGATCACGGACTAATTTCACAGGAGTAATAAACTTTAGTAATGTCAAGTGATGCTTGATTTCACTCATCAAGTGTCCATAAGCAAATTGATTGAGCGAGTTGTTAAAAATATGTTCGTCAAAATTAAAAAATCATTCCTTTTGAAATCATGAACATTTTTCAAATTCAAGAACTGTTTTTGAATTAGATGAACATATTTTGGATCCGTGATTCTGAGAATCAAAACTTTTCTCGAAATCTGGAAACAGTTGAGACTCTCTCTCTCCGGAGAAACAAAAATTGGAAACAGCTGAGACGCGAAGCACACGCAACCGGGCCGGCCCTTGGGCCCTATCCAGGCAGCTTCCATCTTCCATGTACCTCGAAAGGAAAAAAAACGTCCCAATTCCCCACACGCGCGGCCGCGAGCAGAAATCCCTAACCTGTCCCGACCCAACTCGCCGCCGCCGCGCCGTCGCCAAGGAACCCTAGCGTGTTGATGACATCGACGGAGGAGCAAGTCTTCCTTGGATCAAGGAACCTGTCGTATCACGGCGCCCACCACCCCGACGCCTGCGCCGAGCTCCATGACCAGCCGGCACGCATGAGCACCTGTGCGTATATCGTGCATCTCCACTCTTCCTATGTTCACGCCTCACTGGAATTCCTCTTACTGATATTGTTTCCACCAACTCAATTATTCATTGATCAAATACTTATTTATCTATGGTCACTGAGCAGCAGATTCCGATCCATGTGAAGTCGCCAGGCGTGCCTTGGACCTCAAGTTCCCGCGGGAGGAGGACAGCGATGACTACTGGAGCACCTGGAGCGCACGGGAGGAGGGCAGCGATGACGACGATGAACAAGGTAGCCAATTCCCCCTACAGATGTGTTCCGTAGATAATAAACTGTCCCTAGATCCTTGATTTACATAACAGTCGCAACAGTAATGAAAGATTATGCTGAAGGAAATATGCCCTAGAGGCAATAATAAAGTTATTATTTATTTCCTTATATCATGATAAATGTTTATTATTCATGCTAGAATTGTATTAACCGGAAACATAATACATGTGTGAATACATAGACAAACATAGTGTCACTAGTATGCCTCTACTTGACTAGCTCGTTGAATCAAAGATGGTTAAGTTTCCTAGCCATAGACATGAGTTGTCATTTGATTAACGGGATCACATCATTAGGAGAATGATGTGATTGAAATGACCCATTCCGTTAGCTTAGCACACGATCGTTTAGTATGTTGCCGTTGCTTTCTTCATGACTTATACATGTTCCTATGACTATGAGATTATGCAACTCCCGTTTACCGGAGGAACACTTTGTGTGCTACCAAACATCACAACGTAACTGGGTGATTATAAAGGTGCTCTACAGGTGTCTCCGAAGGTACATGTTGGGTTGGCGTATTTCGAGATTAGGATTTGTCACTCCGATTGTCGGAGAGGTATCTCTGGGCCCTCTCGGTAATACACATCACTTAAGCCTTGCAAGCATTGTAACTAATGAGTTAGTTACGGGATGATGTATTACGGAACGAGTAAAGAGACTTGCCGGTAACGAGATTGAACTAGGTATTGGATACCGACGATCGAATCTCGGGCAAGTAACATACCGATGACAAAAGGGAACAACGTATGTTGTTATGCGGTTTGACCGATAAAGATCTTCGTAGAATATGTAGGAGTCAATATGAACATCCAGGTTCCATTATTGGTTATTGACCGAAGACGTGTCTCGGTCATGTCTACATAGTTCTCGAACCCGTAGGGTCCGCACGCTTAAGGTTTCGATGACAGTTATATTATGAGTTTATGAGTTTTGATGTACCGAAGGAGTTCGGAGTCCCGGATGAGATCAGGGACATGACGAGGAGTCTCAAAATGATCGAGACGTAAAGATCGATATATTGGACGACTATATTCAGACATCGGAAAGGTTCCGAGTGATTCGGGTATTTTTCGGAGTACCGGAGTGTTACGGGAATTCGTATTGGGCCTTAATGGGCCATACGGGAAAGGAGAGAAAGGCCCCAAAGGGTGGCCGCACCCCTCCCCATGGACTAGTCCTAATTGGACTAGGGAGGGGGCCCCTTCCTTCCTTCTCCTTCTCCCTTCCCTTTCCTTCTCTCCTACTCCTACTACTTGGAAGGGCTCCTAGTTCTACTAGGAAAGGGGGAATCCTACTCCCGGTGGGAGTAGGACTCCCCTAGGGCGCGCCATAGAGAGGGCCGACCCTCCCCTCCTCCACTCCTTTATATACGGGGGCAGGGGGCACCCCATAGACACACAAGTTGATCTTCGTGATCGTTCCTTAGCCGTGTGCGGTGCCCCCCTCCACCATATTCCACCTCGGTTATATTGTCGCGGAGTTTAGGCGAAGCCCTGCGTCGGTAGAACATCATCATCGTCACCACGCCGTCATGCTGACGGAACTCATCCCCGACACTCTGCTGGATCAGAGTCCGGGGATCGTCATCGAGCTGAACGTGTGCAGAACACGGAGGTGCCGTACGTTCGGTGCTTGGATCAGTCGGATTGTGAAGACGTACGACTACATCAACCGCGTTGTCATAACGCTTCCGCTTTCGGTCTACGAGGGTACGTGGACACACTCTCCCTTCTCGTTGCGATGCATCACCATGATCTTGCGTATGCGTAGGAATTTTTTTGAAATTACTACGTTCCCCAACATATGCGACACAGTGAGCTTCAAGACTCCTACACTTTTGGTTAAGTGATCCAACATCACATTTAGCCCATAGAAAGCAAGCTATTAAAAGTGGGTGAGGTTTTGATCATAACTCAAGTGCTCAAGTGCTTAGTGATATTGCTCCAAAAATTCTCAAACACTTCGTCCATTACATATATGTCCAAACCCTAAAGTTCCATCTCAGTCCTACCGAAAACATCTATGCCGGGTCCATCGAGATGATCATATACACTGCCAAGCCAAACCCTAGAATTTCGGTCTCACCGAGATTGCGATCGGTCTCACCAAGTTTTTGTAAGCCAATTCGTTCATTTTAGAATCACTGAGTTGAACTGATTCGGAACTACCGAAACGAGGTCCTGCCTACATCACTAGTAGAAAAGGGGGCAATGGTCCAGGCCGGGCCAGCCCATTAGTCCCGGTTCAGTCCAGAACCGGGACCCATGGGGGCATTGGACCTGGTTCGTGAGCCCCGGGGGCCGGCCGGGCCACGTGGGCCAATGGTCCCGGTTTGTCTGGACCTTTTGGTCCCGGTTGGTGGGACGAACCGGGACCAATGGGCCTCGCTCCTGGCCCTCCACCATTGGTCCCGGTTGGTGGCATGAACCGGGACCAAAGGCCGCCCTTTAGTCCCGGTTCATGCCACCAACCGGGACTAAAGGGTTGGTCCTCATTGCGGTCAGAATTTAGTCCCACCTCGCCAACCGAAGGGTGCTCACACCGGTTTATAAGCCCCTCCCTCTCTGCCTTGTTGAGCTCCTCTCAAAGTGAAAATAGATGCCCTTATACAGGGAATTTGACCTAAAATCATACTGAATTTCTCTGAAGTTAGTAGAAATTTATTATGAATTTAGGTTGAATTCTCTCTATAAGCGCATCTATGCTCATTTTTTAGTAAAGTTAATCACAACTATTTTTTCTTCTATTTATTTCTGAGTAGTTTTTTATATAGTTTTTTTCTTTTCTGCTATATTAAAAATAAAAAAGAGGCGCAATGCTCGTTAATTAGCTTCAAGCCTTTCGGAATAGTGTAAACTGCACTGCACATAGCTCCGTGCAGTCTACCCTATTCCTCAAGGCTTGAAGCTAAGCAACGTGCAGGTGAGCATTGAGCCTCTTCTTCATCGTCTCTGCACTCAGGGCTTATAAACCGCTGCCAGTGCCTCTCGCTTGGCGAGGTGGGACTAAAAAACAGCTGCAGAAAGAATCAACTAAAAAACTCTTTTACCGGTTCATGCCACGAACCGGTACTAAAAGGTTTCCACGCACAAAGTAATTAGAATTCTCTTCAAAACATTAAAAGCAAAAAGAATTATCATAAAAGAAAATAAATAAGTAATTAGAATTTTGTCACAAACTTTAATAGCAAAACCAATTATCATAAAAGAAAATAAATAAGTAATTAGGATTCTGTTCAAAACATTAAAAGCAAAAAGAATTATCATAAAAGAAAATAAATAAGTAATTAGAATTTTGTTACAAACTTTAATAGCAAAAAGAATTATCATAAAAGAAAATAAATAAGTAATTAGAATTATGTTCAAAACATTAAAAGCAAAAAGAATTATCATAAAAGAAAATAAATAAGTAATTAGAATTTTGTTACAAACTTTAATAGCAAAAAGAATTATCATAAAAGAAAATAAATAAGTAATTAGAATTCTGTTCAAAACATTAAAAGCAAAAAGAATTATCATAAAATAAAATAAATAAGTAATTAGAATTTTGTTACAAACTTTAATAGCAAAAAGAATTATCATAAAAGAAAATAAATAAGTAATTACAATTCTGTTCAAAACATTAAAAGCAAAAAATTATCATAAAAGAAAATAAATAAGTAAAGAATTTTGTTTACAAACTTTAATAGCAAAAAAGAATTATCATAAAAGAAAATAAATAAGTAATTAAAATTTTGTTTACAAACTTATTAGCAAAAAGAATTATCATAAAAGAAAATAAATAAGTAATTAGAATTTTGTTACAAACTTTAATAGCAAAAAGAATTATCATAAAAGAAAATAAATAAGTAATTAGAATTTTGTTTACAAACTTTAATAGCAAAAAGAATTATCATAAAACAAAATAAATAATTAATTAGAATTTTGTTTGACAAACTTTAATAGCAAAAAGAATTATCATAAAAGAAAATAAATAAGTAGTTAGAAACAAAAAAGAAAGCAAAAAAACTGGGAAAAATAAAAAAAAAGTGCCACCTACAGGGCCACCACGGCCTGCATACGACTAGAAACCCATTACTAGGGCCAGGATGCAGGCCCGCAGTAGGACCAATAGGCCCACAAGCACGGAGAGGGATTTTAGGCCCGTAAGCCTGCAGTAGAGAGGAGCTCGAAGTGGTTGGTTCGGCAGGGCTTATAAACCACTCCGAGCCCCTCTCGGCTAGTGAGGTGGGACTAAACATAGCACCGCACCACCCTAGTTCCAGCACACGACATTTGGTCCCGATTGGTCTCACTAACCGGGACTAAAGGGGGCATTGGTCCCGGTTGGTGGCTAGAACCGGGACAAATGCCCACCTTTAGTCCCGGTTGGTGCCACCAACCGGGACTAAAGGCCTCTATTACCCGCCCTTTGGGCTCTTTGAAAAAGGCCTTTGGTTCGGTTGGTGCCACCAACGGGACTAAAAGTGCATTGGTCCCGTTGGTCTCACGAACCGGGACCAATGCTCGCTATATAACTAGCACTCGTCAAAATTTCGTTCAGTTTCTTCTTCCCCGGCCCGACGCCGCCCGGCTGCCCGTCTCCGCCTCGCCATCACCGTTGTGCGCCCGCGTCCCGTCGCGCCGCCGACGCGCCGCCGCCGCCGCCGCCCGCGCCCGTGCCCCCTGACCCTGCTCTCGCCGCCCCGCGCCGCCGTCGCGCGCGCCCGCCCTGCGCCTCGTGCCCCCCTGCCCTGTCGTCGCCGCCCCGCCTCGGCCCGCGCCGCACCGCCGCCTCACCGTCGACCGTCGCAGCGCCGCACCTCGCCGTCCCCGACACCGTCGCCGTGAGCAACTAATGTAGATGTGTAGTAATTTTTTTGTTAGATTTTTGTAGTTTCGTAGATTTTTTTGAAAAAAAAATTAGATGTGTAGTAATTTAGATGTGTAGTTCATAGATTTTTCTGTCAGATTTTTTTCATATGTGTAATTAATTTGTTCATATTGTGTTAGATTTTTTTCTGTTAATAGATTTTTTATGCAAAGATGTTTGTATGTTCATATATATGCATGTTTGTATGTTCATATATATGCAAAGATTGAATATGTCAAATTTTTATGATTTTTTTCTGTTCATAGAATTTTTTTGATTTTTTTCTGTTGTAATTTTGTTCATACAATTTTAATGATTTTCTGTTCATAGTATTTTCTTTGTCAATTTATTGTGTATGTATAGGAAAATTGTGAATGATAGAAGTCATTTATGAATATGCTCATATTTAGAATAGAGGAAAAAGAAAAATATAAGAAGAGAAAGTGTTTAATATAATTAGTTAGAAAAATAATAGAACTATAGTTAAACTAGTTTATTTTTAGTAAGTACTACTTTATGATAATTCATAGTAAGTGCTTCATATATAGTTGAACTAGCTATAGTTGATTTAATAAACTACTTTATTTTGCTATATATAGAAGTAGTTTGTTTTTAGTAAGTACTACTTTATTTATTTATAGTAAGTGCTTAGTAGTTGAACTAGTTGATTTAATTAATAAAACTACTTTATTTAACTATATATAGAAGTAGTTCAGCATCAACGTCGGTGATGCCTATCCCGCATCCTCGTCGTCGTCGACTCGGCGGTGGAGGCCTGCTTGATCAGGGCCATGTTCGGGACTGGGCTCCGCCGGGCTGGTATTGGGAGGTACTACCTTTCGGGGGACGTAGGTTGGTGAGGAGGCAGCCCGTTGTTGACCCGATCCTTGTTTGGTGGCGGTCGCGTGGGCCAGTGACGGTGCCGAGACTTCCGGACACCGCGGAGGTGGTACGTCACCGTGTACGCGAGGAGGACGAGCATGTCCATCGCTACATGGTTGCATTGGAGGGCAGGTTCGACAATACCTGGCAGGTTCTTCAGGGATCTCGCTGGAGCTATGATCCTGTGATGGTTCCTTATCTTTGGGTGTCCACCGCCCGCGACGATACCCGTCGGGCGCTACGGTTCTAGCTGTATTAGTGATGCTATATGTATCATAGTATTCGAGGAGTATTAGTGATAATATTCGACGATGTACGGACACAAGAGATGATGTACATTTGCTTATAATTGAATGCATGCATGCTAATTTGAATACTTTATTTTATGATTTGGTTTTGCTTATTGAATGCTCATATTGGAAAAGTACTCCTACTTTGAATGCTAAAATCGTGGGGGTAGCTTCTCCTTCATTCCCGGAACTACTTTATTGAATGCTCATATTAACATAGGCCGAATATCATACTCGGACGACGAAAACCACCCGGGGGAGTGCGACTGGTCCCACGACGACCGAGGTATGTGCGACAGGTTCGTTGAGCTGGACGAAGATCGGCGCTTCAGCATTAAGCTCAACGAGACCTTCGATGTTGAAACGGTACGCAACGACGACAAGTGTTTTTTTCGTAATTAAGCACGGCTTCAACTATTTTAACGTGTATTTTTCATCTTTTACAATTCGAATAGCTTATCCCATGCTATGCGATGTTATGTCTTGGAGAGGATGGGTTTTGAAGACCATGAAAGTATGGAAACCAAAAAAATTCTCCTAAGGACCCATCATGGTGTGGATTTTCAAGTAAAGTTGTACAATGCTGAGAGTGTAACCCATTTTGGTTGCAAAAATTGGGAAGCACTTTGCAAGATGTATGGTTTTGATGAGGGTATGCTTGTCACCATGGATCTTGGTGATCCTACAATCGAGCAAGACAATATGAAGATTTGGGTCCTTGTGGATACACCTCCAATTCTTCCCCCATGTGAGCTTAACATAGTTATTAAGTAATTTATATTGTTTATTTCAAAATAGTTGACAGCTTATTTCCATTGACAGCTTATTTTGATTGTTCAAAGAATGTGCGGAAGATGGTAGACAAAACCCACTACACCGATGGCTCCGAATTAACTTATAAGGAGAAAAATCATCTAATCGCATTTTGTACTGATCTTGAGAATTACAATGTCTACAATCGAACTCCTCAACATTATGGTCAATACGTGCCACTAGTGCACGTGTTGAACTACGATAACTACCATGGAGTTACCCTGGTAAGATATTTTTACTATTACGACATCCGTGCATCTTTTTGCATACTTCTAAAACTAGTACATCATTGCTAACTACGAAGTTATTACTATGTTTTTCAACAGAGAATCCCATAGGATTGTGTGCCTCATTTGATGTATGAGAATGGCAGCCTTCATGTTTTGAATATATATCCAGGTCATCCTACGAATCTCAACTGTCCATACCGGATTTCTAAAAGATGTGGAGACATGACAATCAAAGAATGGAAAAAATGTATGGACAGTCGTAAGGAGCTTCTTGGAAGCAAAAGGAAGCGAAGCGCAAGAATTGGAGACAGGATGATCTCCATTCTTCATAATGGAGAGTCAGGGTCTATATTGTTTTATGCTATTTTACCTTAAGGGTGTTTAGGTCCTGCTCGACATCGATGATCATGTGCTAAGAACAATTATGTAGGGTTGGGTTCGATGACTATGAGGATGATGATCGTATGACTTATTATTAATAACGAGTAGAAGTTGTATGATGATGCATGATTAGTAGGACTTGTTATATATATATATATATATATATATATATGCATGAGTTATTATATATATATATATATGAAATGAATATATATATACTAGTAGAAAAAGGGCCTATTGTATGGTTGAGCATGCATGAGTTATTTAGTCGGTTGAAATGAACCGACTAGAAAAAGGGCCTATTGTCCCGGTTGGTAGGGCCTTTAGTCCCGGTTGGTGAACGGGACTTTAGTCTCTTTAGGTTCAATCAAGAACGGGACTAAAGGTCATGCCACGTGGAGCTCCACCTTTAGTCCCGGTTGGTAACACCAACGGGACTAAAGGAAATTTTATGTTTTTTTTGAAGAAAAATTTAAAAAATTGAATAATTTTTATTTTCAAATTTCTAAATTATTTTAACCTCTAATCTCTAATTAGCACCCTCATCACTGCTCAATTTATCCTCTAATCTCTAATCACCCTCATCATTCCAAATCATCTAACTTCCTAACGGTCACCCATCCTCCCACTCCCCACTGAGCACGCTTAACTTCCGGTTCTATTCTCCCTCGTTTCCAAGTCTGCACTTGTTGTTTTCCTGACAATAGTAAGATGTCAATCCTATTAACCCTCAGGAATTTTGCTTGAGCATGAAGTGACACATTTCACTGTTTGAGTTCCAAACTATTGTTTTAAAAAACAATAATTATTTAGAACACAATAGTTATTTTGAATAATTAGTTTGACCATGGTTTGACCATAGTTTGACCATAGTTTGACCACAGACCACATTTGACCAGATTTGACCAAAATTCAAAATAACTGAACAAATTATTTAGTAACACTAATATTCTAGAATAATTAGTTTGACCATGGTTTGACCACAGTTTGACCACAGTTTGACCAGATTTGACCAAAATTCAAAATAACTGAACAAATTATTTAGTAACACTAATATTCTAGAATAAATAGTTTGACCATTGTTTGACCACAGTTTGAAAAAAAAATCGATTTTTTCCACTCTAGATCTTAAAAGCCCCGTAACTTTTCGAGTAGATGATTTTTCATATAAAAAACTTTTTCATCCGAGTTAGTATGCAAAAGTTATGCCCATATTTACAAATTCTAGAGAGATTTTGCAAATAAAGTCGAAATTCACATTTGCAAATTTTCCCAACAACTAGACCACATATCACATGGGAAACTTATTTTCTTTTATTTTTTTGACATTTCCATCATTTTCTTTTATTTTTTTTAAACGGAAAAGGCGATCCACGGGGGGTTAGAGTTTGAAAATGGGACCTTTAGTACCGGTTCGTGGCACGAACCGGGACTAAAGGTCTCAACCCCATTAGTCCTGGTTCGTGCCTCAAACCGGGACTAAAGGTCTAATCTTTAGTCCCGGTTTGAGGCACGAACCGGGACTAATGGGCATCGCACCCTTTAGTCCCGGTTCGTGCCACGAACCGGGACTAAAGGGCTCAGGTGAACTGGGACTAATGCCTTAGCCGCATGAACCGGGATAAATGCTCACATTAGTCCCGGTTTGTGATTGAACCGGGACTAATGTGAATATTGGCCCGGAACCATAGCCCTGTTTTCTACTAGTGAGTAGCGTTGGTAAACCAAGGACGAAGATATAAGAGAGGACACTTCTCTCTATTAGCTAGCTAATAACAACCTAAAAAAAAGAAAAACCTCAGCTCCAGCCAGCTGCTGACGCGTGGAAGCCTTTTGGTCCCGGTTTATTTCATCAACCGGGACCAAAGGCCCCCCTGCCTGGGCTGCCGGCAGCGGCCACGTGGATGCCCATCTATCCCGGTTCGTGTAAGAACCGGGACTAAAGGGGGGAGGTATTAGTAACGACCCATTAGTCCCGGTTCATGAACCGGGACTAAAGGCCCTTACGAACCGGGACAAATGCCATGTTTTCTACTAGTGCATATTGCATATCGGTCTCTCCAAGACACTACAAGAAATATGTCAACTTGTGACCTTGACTATTGGTCACTGAAAGGTCATGGTTTTTCATTTGCGACCTTTTTGTGACCAAAAAGAGAAGGTCAAAAGCTGGCGGTCGTTAACTGACTATAGCGACCTTCTCTGTGAGAAGGTCGTAGACGTTTACGACCAAAACAAAAGGTCGTTGAACCCATGACCTTTTGTTTTGGTCACTGGCTGTCTGCCCAGGCCACGTCGGATCCAACGTGGCAATCTGACGTGGCAAAATTACGACCAATTTAAAAGGTCACTGACAAGATTCAGCCCGGTCCGATTAGGTGTTTTAGATGGGCCGAGCCCAACAATTCAGCCTTTTATAAAAAATTTCCCTATAGTTTTGGTCAGCTACATGGGCCAGGCCCAACATTATAGCCTTTTTATTTTTGGGCTGTAGCCAATTTTTTTTCTTTTTTTATGCACCTTTGTTTTTGGGTTGTAGCCTTTGTTTTTCTTTGTTTTGTCAAGGTCATGTTCTTCATATTTCAATATACCAATACAGAAAACCGACGCAATACTTCAAATAACAGCAAGAAGCAATCTGCTACATCATTGCTACATCATATAACATACATACAAATGTGATCAGCATCAAGTTTACAATTAGATAACAGCTCTACAAGTGTAGAGTCTATCACATGAGTATCACATGAGCCCTACAAGTGTTCTGCTACATCACACATACAAATAGGATCAGCCTAAAGGGTTTCGTTACTCCCAGAACTATGCTTCTTCCAACTTCTTTGTCTTGATGCTCGTGAAGAAACATGAAAGGCCAGCATCTGCATGTTATAGAAAAAAATGATTAGGAACAAAATAAAAGTAAATCTAACAGCATATTTACTCTGCAAGGAACCACAACATATTTCTACAGAAAAAGAACATGTATGCAAACCAACCAACAAACAAATAATGAGCTGGTTCATCTTTTACCAGAATAAAAAAGAACACCGACAAGGAATAGAAGCATTCCTTGGTTTTCAAGCACACCAATTCATAAACATGATTTGGATATGAAAAAGACAAACATAGCAACAAGAGATAATCATAGCAAGTCAGCCATCCTAGTATTCAATAAATGGTTCAATTTCACCGTAACAAAACACTTAACAACCTCAACACTTGTATTTTTGCTTGCTGCAATCTAGACAACATCACCACAAGTTCTATGATGCATCCAAACTAGTGAACTTTGTGCATAGATCGGATCGAATCAAAGAGAGAAGGGGAAGGGAAGGTCTACCTTGAGGATCAAATCGAATCAGCCTGCTTCTTCCTACCATCTTCTTGTGAACAGCCTTCTTCTTCCTGCCATCAGCGAAAAGCTTTTTAAGGAGTACAATAGGAGAAACGTTTCATACAGCGGAAAGGTTGACTTGATCAACATCCACTAACTTCACAAGAGAAAACACCTATCCATCAACAGGAGAATGGCTTTACAACACTAACGAACTTTGAGCACTTTCTGCTCTATCTGTCCAAAAATAACTGTGTTGTTCATAAGCATGGAGATTTATTAAAGTAGCTAGCTAGCACCTTATCTGTCTCTAGATTGTTAGGAAGAAAAATGACGCCTTCTGAAGAAGGGGAGGGAGATGGAGGAGCTACCTGCATGTCGCAATGGAAGCAGAGGAGCAGACCCTCCTGCCCTCTCCCCACGAAGGGACAGGGTTGCCGGCTGGGCACACCCCTACTCCTCCGCCTCCTCGAGCAGGAGACACCCTTCCCCTACTACCGCTTGGCGCGCCACATCACTAGTCACCTCCTCATGCAAGAAGTACACAATAAATAGACAGACGGTCAGTGAGGTGCATTTTCACAGCAACAGAAGCTTAAAATTAACAGAAATACACACATCAAATTAAGTCACTAAGATACTTAAGTCCACCACATGGGTAGAATTCTATGGTATATAATTGCAACTCATGAACCAAAAGAGGAATAACATCATCACCGAGAGTTTCTGATGATAAGCATAGCTCCCTACAAAAAAGAACTAAGGGCACAATGACTAAAGCATGCAGACCACAATATTCAAAGCAGAAGAAAGCTGAAGCATCCATGAGTTCAAGCCACTCTAGGATTTGCAGACCACAACGACTAGTGCTTGTAAAACATCACCGCTCATGGAATCTTGTGACCTGGGAATAATTAGCACTACTAATTTAGAGGCGTCAAAATCTGAGCCATGCAAAACTGCTCACTTATGAAACTTGAAATAATCTCAAGGCAAAAAAATAACACAAAGGAGCAGCCTGAACCCTGCAGGTTGCAGACCACAAATAACAACAGCACAATGGCAGAAGTAGCATTGTTTGCATCATGTTGAACAGCACAAGCAGCCATATATGCATCGCAAACAAAGAACACTCGACATCCAACATCTGAAGACATTGCAACGAATTCTAAGCACATCTAGCATAGTGGTATCCGCAAAGAGCATAAGCAAACATGATACAATATCATTTGCATCACATCAACCAAATTATTAGGCAGCACAGCATGCACATGAACAAAGACAGGTTTTGGGTCCTGTCTGATTCACCTAGTTGATAAGGGCAACAGAGCGGGAGACGAGCTCGATATCGTTGCCATCAGGGACCATCTCATACTTGACCTTCTCAGACCGTAAGATGGTGACTCCGTCGAGCATGTCCACCTTCCTCACCTGCAACCAAATCACAACAGAAACCAATTAAGTTCGTAGCACAGAGCTATCTGTTTCTATTACTTTTAAACTGGAAGCTGCTGATTCTGACATTGTTATTTCTTCACATGGATAATGTTGACATTATGAAGCAGAAAATAAATGCTTCACATAGTCAAAAGTAGGCAGAACAGATGGTATAATCTTAGCTTCTGAATCTAGAATAGGCTAAAAACAGTGTAATACACACAAGAAGATAGAACTGTTGTGGATTTGTTTTGATACAGAAGATAGAATTGGTAAAATCTGTTTGCTGCAGCTCTGTCGTGGATTTGTTTTAATCACAGAAGATAGAATTGGTAAAATTTAGTTTGATCTACTGTCATTGAAGAACTGCATCTACAGTGGAAACAAGTTCTCTTATCTAGATAAGATGTCTGAAGCTAATTAGCTAGCAAGTACAGCTCCAAATGTTGGGGTTGTATACTGACATGACATACTGTAGTGTAGTGTAGGAGATTGGCTGGGGTTGTACTAGACCTGCAGCACGCCTTGCCACGCGGAGCCCGGTCCTAACAATTCTGCCTAAGCATGTGTCCCGAATAGGCAAGCTTAGCATGTTTTGTTGACAATGTATCACCGAAAAGGCTTGTACTGCCAGAGTGATTACCACCAGCAGCAGCGAGGAACGGAAGCAGAGTAGCAAAGCAATGCTTTGTGCAGAACTCGGCATGCATGCAGAGTGACACAAACTCATCATCACACAAAATGAATACTGTAAACACCAATCTTACTTGGACACTAGTGACACAAGTGTCCAAGTAATGCAATGCATGTATTAAACCCTACGCAGACCGATGAAAACTCGTGGAACAAATGAGTAAGTAGCATGCAAAATCAGGCAGCAACTATAACCACCAGACAGCTGCTGTAACAGGAGAATTAAGCTGATGTAAACTCGTGGGACAAATGTGCAAATGGGTCCAGCTGTAACCCACAAACTCGAATAGGCAGTAAGGATTTAATACTTGTTTAATCAGTTCGATCCACATTTTATAGCCCTATCTGCACGAATCACCGGACAGGTGCGAACATTTTCAGAGATTGAGAGAAGTTGGACCTACCTTCTTCCTCAGGTCAGGCTTTCCCTTCTTGACAGTGGCCATAACCATGTCACCAACGCAAGCAGAAGGAAGCCTGTTCAGGCACCCCTTGATTCCCTTGATGGAGATGATGTACAGGCTTGGCACCAGTTTTGTCAGCACAGTTGACAGTGGCTGCCACCGGCAGACCCATCGACATCCTTAACTTGTTTCCAGCGGATCCTCCGCGCCCTGCAGTTCCAGAACAAGCATCCACAAGAAGATAGTTAGACAAAAGGATCACATATATCTACAGTACACTACACAAACATTCTAGAGATGCATGATAGCCATGATACATGAAAGTCCCTTCATAGCTTAGTAAGTTAGGGTTATATCTATTTACAGAGGCCATACAAATACAAGCATTTGAGAAACACTTTGACCCAAGAAATGCAACAGACTGGATGCTTCATTAAGATCAGAAGATCTGATACAATAACTCTACAGGCCTGATAGAAATACTAGAACACAATCACCAAGCACAACACCTCCTTGCACTGAAAAGAACCTTTAATAGCCGAAAACTCAATATCTAAGTTGTATGTGCATCAGTGTGTGAGCTTGATTAAGTAACCCATAGGCAACTAACCTAACTGTCAGTGTATTCTTTCTACAAAATAGGAGTCTCTGCAAAATTACAAAGAAGAACAGACTTGCATGATGGTGACGATTACTCAAAAACCTCTGTGATGTAATTTTTTCCACAATAAGTAAATCAGTACACACCACAACTAGATATGAGACCAGGATGCGTGCATGAGAAGCCTCTGTATACACATATATATATCCAGAAACTTAAATTTACGGCATGGATCAGTTTTCGCAGTACACCTAATAGTCTTATATCATTAGTTACTCGAACACAGATTTAACATGCATCTTTTATTGCACACTCAACCAACCGCCAGTACATCAATTAACAATCCATGTAACCAGAGAGACGGGAGAACATTTTGTTTTAAGATAGCAGTAACCATGCGTGCAAAACATCAAGGAATACAGAAGCAGCGGGATCTAATTTTAGATCCAGCGTCTGAATAGACACATCGGCGGTTGCCCTGGTCGTTGGCGATGATCTCGACCCGGTCATGCTGCCACACGCCGATGCAGTGGAGGAAGAGGCCATCCCGCCCATGGCATCCTGGATCTGGGAGGGATAGAACACGAGGTGAGGAAGTGAGGGAGCGATGTGAGGAGGAGGAGATGGAGTGGAGGGACACACGTGAGTCGCTGGGGTGGGGGTGGTGGGCGGCGGCGACGGCGGCAGCCCCTCTCGGATCGCAGGAAGTCGTCCACCTCCTCGCGCACCACCTGCGGCGTCGACCCCCGCCGGAACAGCCGCCCGCACGGTAGAAGGGCACGGGCACGCCGGTGGGCCCGTTGGCGTCGTCGCTGTCGCCCGGTGTCGGCGCCTGCTGCGGGGAGATGACGTGGAAGGACAGCCGCCGCGGACACGCCCCCACGACAGGTTCGTGGGTTGGTGTGGGGATCCGGAGCGGGGAGGAGGAGGAGGCGGCCATGGTGGACAGTACGGGGTGCGGGGGTGGCGGGTTGTGTCGATTGGATCTGGGGGATTGAGGCAGGAGGTAGAGGGCGGAGGGTAGGGAGAGATGGTGAGGAGAGGGACGAGGTGGGCGGTGGGTGAGGAGGACGGCGAGGTCGGCGGTGGGTGGGAGGAAGGGTTGCCGCGCAGGGAGAGGACTGGATCTCCGTCGTCCTTGATTGAGGTCGGCGGCGGGAGGGAGGACTGGATCGGGAGGGGGCGGTGGCGCGAGGAGATGGGGGGATCTGAGCTAGGGTTTGGGTTGGGGAAGGGGAGGGGCGTGCGGGAGGCCATGGACGACGGCCAGCTCCGCCGGAGGGAGGTGCCAGCGGCGATCTGGAAGGGAGGAGGTAGCTCTCTCTCTCTCTCTCTCTCTCTCTCTCTCTCTCTCGGGCGAGACAGCGAGGAGATGGATGGATGTGGGAAAGAAAGGAGGCGGGGGGGGGTGGATGGAAAATTACCAGGTAGGGTTTCGTGTTTGGTGTGGAAGGGTTGAGGACAGCCGTTGGATCCACGAGCATCCGACGGCGTATGATGCACGATCTGCGTGAAACGTCTATAGACCAATCAGAATGCAGTATGATGCTATGACCATATAAATTGGTCATAGTTGTCCAAAAATAATATGTTAAAATCATGTCAGCTATTTTATGACCTGAGAAATTCAAAAAGAAAATAGAAAACCTTCTCATTGTGTCACCAAAATGTGAACGAGTTTTCAGAAAAAATAACAAACATGAAAAAATATAAATATCTTCAAAAAGGTGTAGTGAGAAATGAGTTTTTTTGCAAAAATAAACATTTTTCATTTTTCGAGAGCCCAAAATGAGTTTTTTTGTGAAGGACCTACCATATATTTGTTGCAAAATTGGACCAAATCATTTTTCTAAAATACTAGGCCATATTTAATGCACAATTGACAAAATGGTTGGGTGTCAAAAGTTTTGATCCAACTCTGGTGAAAAAGACAAATTCCTGCCGATTCAGCTGGAAGCGGGTCAAATTTGAACTGCAGGTGCCTCATATTTTGCTATTTATTTTTTCCAAAAATCATTTCTAGGTACATAAGTACCTATTTAATCAGAGAAACACCAAAAAAATTCCAAGATTCAACCACTAGCTAGGAACGGTCATTCCCGCCATTTTGACCGCATTTTAAAACGGGCATAAAAAATTCAAAAAAAAATCAAAAAATTGGGAAACCTTCGCATTGTGTCATTATATGTGGCCAAGTTCCCAGGAAAAATAAGAAACTTGTAATACAACAATTATTTTAAAAAAAGTGTTCTCAGAAACGAGCTATCACGTGTGGAGATCAATGGCTTTCAAGCCAAATGATCAATCTTATGGCCACATTCATGGCATAGTTTGTTCAAATGATCTCATATTGTGCACAAGGGTGCATATTGGAATGGCAAACAATGTTGCCTAAGGAAGTTTTCATTTTCTTTGGACGAAAAAATCATTTTCCATTTTTCGAGTGCCCAAAATGAGTTTTTTTGTGAAGGACCTACCATATATTTGTTGCAAAATTGGACCAAATCAATTTTCTAAAATACTAGGCCATATTTAATTCACAATTGACAAAATGGTTGGGTTTCAAAAGTTTTGATCCACCTCTGGTGAAAAAGACAAATTCCTGCCGATTCAGCTGGAAGCGGGTCAAATTTAAACTGCAGGTGCCTCATAGTTTGCTATTTATTTTTTTCCAAAAATCATTTATAGGTACATAAGTACCTATTTAATCAGAGAAACACCAAAAAAATTCCAAGATTCAGCCACTAGCTAGGAACGGTCATTCCCGTCGTTTTGACCGCATTTTAAAACGGGCATAAAAATTAAAAAATCAAAAATTGGGAAACCTTCGCATTGTGTCATTATATGTGGCCAAGTTCCCAGGAAAAATAAGAAACTTGTAATACGGCAATTATTTTAAAAAAGTGTTCTCAGAAACGAGCTATCACGTGTGGAGATCAATGGCTTTCAAGCCAAATGATCAATCTTATGGCCACATTCACGGGCATAGTTTGTTCAAATGATCTCATATTGTGCACAAGGGTGCATATTGGAATGGCAAACAATGTTGCCTAAGGAAGTTTTCATTTTCTTTGGACGAAAAAATCATTTTCCATTTTTCGAGTGCCCAAAAGGAGGTTTTTTTGTGAAGGACCTCCCAAATAATTGTTGCAAAATTGTACCAAATAATTTTTTATAAAATACTAGGCCATATTTAATGCACAATTGACAAAATGGTTGGGTGTAAAAAGTTTTGATCCACCTCTGGTGAAAAAGACAAATTCCTACCGATTCAGCTAGAAGCGGGTCAAATTTGAACTACAGGTGCCTCATAGTTTGCTATTTATTTTTTCCAAAAATCATTTCTAGGTACATAAGTACCTATTTAATTAGAGAAACACCAAAAAAATTCCAAGATTCAACCACTAGCTAGGAACGGTCAAGCTCGCTGTTTTGACCGCATTTTGAAACGGGCATAAAACAATTCAAAAAAATCAAAAAATTGGAAAACCTTCGCATTGTGTCATTATATGTGACTAGGTTTCCAGGAAAAATAATAAACTTGTAATATGGTAATTATTTTAAAAAAGTGCTCTCAGAAATGAGCTATCATGCGTGAAGATTCATGGCTTTCAAGCCAAATGATCAATCTTATGGCCACATTCATGGCATAGTTTGTTCAAATGATCTCATATTGTGCACAAGGGTGCATATTGGAATGGCAAACAAAGTTGCCTAAGGAAGTTTTCATTTTCTTTGGACGAAAAAACCATTTTTCATTTTCCTAGTGCCCAAAAGGAGGTTTTTTTGTGAAGGAACTACCAAATAATTGTTGCAAAATTGGACCAAATCAATTTTATAAAATACTAGGACATATTTAATGCACAATTGACAAAATGGTTGGGTGCAAAAAGTTTTGATCCACCTCTCGTGAAAAAGACAAATTTCCGCCGATTCAGGTGGAAGCGGGTCAAATTTGAACTGCATGTGCCTCATAGTTTGCTATTTATTTTTTCCAAAAATCATTTCTAGGTACATAAGTACCTATTTAATCATAAATACGTGGTTTGGTGGTGATACGTCGAGGTTTGGGCGGTGGCCGAGGGCCCCAACTCTAGAGCGCGTAAACTCGCATGCCCGCCGCGTGGTCACCGCGTGACCCTGGCGTTGCCATGTGTTCTGGGCGGCCTAGGTATGTCTAGTGGGTTGGGCACTCTCCAGGTAGGTGCTAGGAAGAAAATCACAACATAAGATTCTCACGAGGAGACCGATCGATGCTCAAACATGAATAAGCAGCCAAGTGTTTGATTTGCGGTACGGGAAATGCACATGGCTAATGGGCGTGAGTTTTGGCTGAGGATGATCAGTTACTAAGAAGACCATCTTCACAAATTTTCAGCTCAAAAGGAGGAGCCTATGTGGTACTTGCTTTGCAAACTACCACACTTGACATAAATATGAATGTTGAAGCTCGGCTCAAAATAATGAATGGATTGAGCTGGCATTTGGTGGAGGATGGTTATTTGGGCATAGAAAAGCACTGTAGAAAATGGATACTATTTGGACATGCCAAAGTGGTACTTCCTTCACAAACTGTTGTTCTGAACAGAATAGGAAAATGAATATTTTTGAATTATTTTTGAACTAGGCAAGGAAGGTTTTTACATATTTGACGAAGATATGACCCAAAGAATTTATGGATTTTTTTGGGAAATTTGGGAATGATAGAAATATAGGTTGCTTTACAACCTAGGGCAAAAACCGCCACATGGACATGACACATAGGCAAAACTGATGAGGTGGCGCCTAGTCATAGCAACCCACCACAATATACAAGGTTATGACCATCTATATTGGTCGTTAACAACTAGAAATAAGGCAGCGGACTAGCGCTGTTTGCTTTATGACTTTTTCGTGTAAGGAAATTACGACCTTTCTGACCAAAATGGCCGCAATGGTTTAGGGTTTGGAGCCCCTCGAACAGCTTTTGACCAATTGGTCTGAAATGGTCATAGATCTATGACCAATTCTTCCAGGGTCACTGACAGAAGGTCACTAGTTGACATATTTCTTGTAGTGAGATTTCCACTTCGATCCCACCGAAAAGCACAACGTTCATATCTTTTACCCAAGTCTATCTCACCAAAATTTCTGATCGGTGTCACCGAGTTGAGTCAAAAGTGTGCAATGGTTGGATTTTGGGTGAAGGCTATAAATACCCCTCCACCGCCACCTACTCTCTAAGTGAGCCATCAGAATGACTCTACACTTCCACCATTCATTTTCTGATAGAGAACCACCTAATCATGTGTTGAGATCAAGAGATTCCAATCCAACAATTTGAACCATGATTTCTAGCCTCCCCAAGTTGCTTTACACTCCAGTCCTTCTCCTACCCAAGCCAAATCTGTGAGAAAGTGACTGAGTGTTGAGGAGACTATCATTTGAAGCACAAGAGCAAGGAGTTCATCATCAACACATCGTCTATTACCTTTTGGAGAGTGGTGTATCCTAGATTGGTTAGGCGTCACTTGGGAGCCTCCGAGATATTGTAGAGTTGAACCAAGGAGTTTGTAAGGGCAATGAGATCACCTACTTGGTGAAGATCTACCCCGAGTGAGGCTAGTCCTTCGTTGACGTAAGCCATGATGGAATAGACAAGGTTGCTTCTTCATGGACCCTTCGTGGGTGGAACCCTCCGTGGACTCATGCAGATGTTACCCTCCATGGGTTGAAGTCTCCATTGACGTGGACGTACAATAGCACCACCTATCGGAACCACACCAAAAATCTCCGTGTCTTCATTGTGTTTGATCTTCCAAACTCTACTCCTTTACTTTCCACACAATTGTATGTTGTATTATTTTCGCTGCCCTATATCTAGGTATGCATGTGTAGACAGTCTTAGTGACATCTTAACTAATGCCAAAATCTGCCTAAATTCCAGGAAAACTAAAAACTGCACCTTTGGTTGGTTAAGAGTCTATTCACCCCCCTCTAGACCTATCTTCTCTGATCCTACAATTGATATGAGAGCTTTGGTCTACATTGCTTTAGTTTAATCACCATTGGAGAGAGAGAGATAGAGAGATGGGAGATTAGAGAAGAGAAGAGAGAGAGAGTGTGTGACGCCCCCGATTCAATCATACACTAATCATACACGCAAACGTGTACGATCAAGATCAGGGACTCACGGGAAGATATCACAACACAACTCTAAAAATAAAATAAGTCATACAAGCATCATAATACAAGCTAGGGGCCTCGAGGGCTCGAATACAAGTGCTCGATCATAGACGAGTCAGCGGAAGCAACAATATCTGAGTACAGACATAAGTTAAACAAGGTGCCATAAGATGGCTAGCACAACTGGGATACAGATCGAAGAGGCGCATGCCTCCTGCCAGGATCCTCCTAACTACTCTCGTGGTCGCCGCCTCCGGGCTGCACGTAGTAGTAGGCACCTCCAGGGGTAGTAGTCGCCATCGACGGTGGCGTCGCCCTGGGCTCCATCGTGCTTTTGCAAGGTGGTCGCAGCAATCGAGTAGAGATATGTCATGCCCAATATGCGGATGAACCCTATCCAAAAGGAACTCGCTAGCCCGGTCCCACCAAGGATAGACCTGCATATTGAAACCGCTTTTGCAAGGTGGATATCATTACATCAACATTACATAATAGATAGGTGGGATACAACCAAGACATACAATGTCACATGAATACAACAAGCATATACAAGGTCAACATCCGACTGGGTGTCCCAACTACCCCATGATAAGCTCTCGCGATCAACGAAGGATATTCCTTCTCCCGGAAGACCCGATCAGTCTCGGAATCCCGGCTACAAGACATTTCAACAGCAATAAAACTAGACCAGCAAAGCCACCCGATCGTCGACAATCTCGATAGGAGCTGCACATATCTCGTTCTCGTGGCAACACGGATGAGACTAGCTACGAGTAAAACCAGACCTCGAGTTGCTCGAGGGGCCCATGCAGTAGCTTCGGTTCAGGCCAGCACTTAGAGAAGCACCGGCCGGGGGCTAAAATAAAGATGACCCTTGGGCTCCGAAACCCAAGGGAAAACGGCTAGGTGAGGCAAATGGTAAAACCAATGTTGGGCCTTCTTTGGAGGAGTCTTATTCAAAGCGAACTGTCAAGGGGTCCCATAAATCACCCGACCGCGTTAGGGACGCAAAATCCGGGAACATAATACCGATATGACAGAAACTAGGGCGGCAAGAGTGGAACAAAACACAGGCATAAGGCCGAGCCTTCCACCCTTTACCAAGTATATAGATGCATTAATAATATAAGATATATTGTGATATCCCAACAAGTAAACATGTTCCAACAAGGAACAACATCTCCATGTTCAACAAGGAACAAACTTCATCTTCACCTGCAACTAACAACGCTATAAGAGGGCTGAGCAAAGCGGTAACATAGCCAAACAACGGTTTGCTAGGAAGGGAAAAGGTTAGAGGCTGACATGTCAATTTGGGATGGCTTGATAAACAGGTAATAGGTAGCGCAGCATAGCGATAGAACGAGGCAACTAGCATAGCAATGATAGTAGTGAGATCCGGGTAGCAGTCATCTTGCCTGAAATCCGCAAGGAAGAAGAACGAGTCCATGAAGAAGATGAAGCCACGAAGACGAACCAAGCGTGAGCGAGCGAATCCTCACGATCGCAACTAAACAGGAACTAACAAAAAGAAGCACACAACAAAGTAAACAAACCACACATGAACAAGACATGATACGCAACAAGCATGATGCATGACACGACTACATGAAGCTACTCATGGCAAAAGAGCGATGCAAAAAGAACAACACATCAAAGCAAGGTTAAATGAGGCGGAAACAACATAGAACAACTCCGGTAAGTCCTCATATGCAAATTTCGAAATTGGTCCAGATCTGAATAAACCTTATGTTCAAGTTGTTAAACAGCAAGTTAAGATACAGCACGATGATCTACACGAAATTCTAGTCAAGTTACATATAAAGTTCATTTCATTCGGAGCTACGGCCTAGAAGATATGAGCAAAACAAGTTAAACATGGCATTGATGCAAAATGCATCCAAACATCAAGCAAACACCTCAAAACAAGGATGCAACATGATAATATGAAACTACATGCAAAATCAAGCAAGTTTCATATAGAGCACACTCAAAACGGAGCAACGGTGCAACACATACACCCTATACAAGTCATAGCAACAATCTGTCCAAAACAGCAACTAGGCATATTGCAAGCATTAAAACAACAAGCTACAGCATCTTAGCAAGAACAAAAAGGCATGGGAATGATGTACAGGTAAAGCATTACAAAACATGAACACTGAGCTATCTCCAGAAATCACTAGAACATGCTCAAAATGACATGGCAAGATTGCAAATAATAACAGTTTCAGACTTTGCAGAAATAACATCAGGTTGCAATGTTTAGAGCTATCAAAGAACATGTTACAGCAAGCTATCAAGTCAAACTAGAGAATGGCATGAATCTACTCAAAGCATAGAAGAAAAGTCCCTTACTGACCATGAGCCAAAAAGGATCAGAAGATATGATGGCACCCATGTAAACATGGCAACTTATATTACAGATTTATACATGGCAGGAACAAGAATAAGTAGGCATGTTGGTGAGCTTGAACCACCCACCATAGAGCAATACATGGCATAGCAAGGAAACTCACAGTAAGAAGACATGGCATAGAAGCTATACATGGCAAGATCAACATCATAGCATACACGAATCAACTACAACATCCTTGGCAAAATTGAATAACATGTAAACAATCTGCTAGGAAACATTTTATAGCAAAAGTAGAGCTCGATTGACTCAAGCTATGGCACTCCATGATTGCAAAAAGGGCATGGATGGATAGAGAATAACCATATGATCAAAACATCCTTACTGAAGTATCTTCGCCGTATCGGGTTTTTTAGTTGTGTGAGGCCCCGATTCAATCATACACTAATCATACACGCAAACGTGTACGATCAAGATCAGGGACTCACGGGAAGATATCACAACACAACTCTAAAAATAAAATAAGTCATACAAGCATCATAATACAAGCTAGGGGCCTCGAGGACACGAATACAAGTGCTCGATCATAGACGAGTCAGCGGAAGCAACAATATCTGAGTACAGACATAAGTTAAACAAGGTGCCATAAGATGGCTAGCACAACTGGGATACAGATCGAAAGAGGCGCATGCCTCCTGCCTGAGATCCTCCTAACTACTCCTGGTCGTCGTCAGCGGGCTGCACGTAGTAGTAGGCACCTCCGGGGTAGTAGTCGCGACCTGCATATTGAAACGCTTTTGCAAGGTGGATATCATTACATCAACATTACATAATAGATAGGGATACAACCAAGACATACAATGTCACATGAATACAAGTTATATACAAGGTCAACATCCGACTACGGATGAAACATAAACAGAAGCTCAAACGACATCCATCTGCTAGCCCAGGCTGCCGACGACCGAACCTATCCCCGATCGAGGAAGAAGCGGAAGAAGAACTCCAAACAAGCAAACATCGCTCTCACGCCATGATCATCGCAAACCTGTACCTGCAACTGGTGGTGTAGTAATCTGTGAGCCACGAGGACTCAGCAATCCCATTACCATGGGTATCAAGACTAGCAAAGCTTAATGGGAAAGGAAGGGGTAAGGTGGTGAGGTTGCAGCAGCGACTAAGCATATATGGTGGCTAACATACGCAAATGAGAGAGAGAAGAGAAACAAAGGAACGGTCGTCAACTAGTAATGATCAAGAAGTGATCCTGAACTCCTACTTACGTCAGACATAACCCAGAAACCGTGTTCTCCTCTCGATCAACCCCGAAAAGAGACACTCACGGTTACACACACGGTTGGTGTATTTTAAAAGAGTTTACTTCGAGTTTACTACAACCGGATATTAACAAATTCCCATCTGCCACATAACCGCGGGCACGGCTCTCGAAAGTTTATACCCTGCAGGGGTGTCCCAACTTACCCCATGATAAGCTCTCGCGATCAACGAAGGATATTCCTTCTCCCCGGGAAGACCCGATCAGTCTCGGAATCCCGGCTACAAGACATTTCAACAGCAATAAAACTAGACCAGCAAAGCCACCCGATGCGCCGACAATCTCGATAGGAGCTGCACATATCTCGTTCTCAGGGCAACACCGGATGAGACTAGCTACGAGTAAAACCAGACCTCGAGTTGCTCCGAGGGGGCCCCGCAGGCAGCTCGGTTCAGGCCAGCACTTAGAGAAGCACTGGCCCGGGGGGGCTAAAATAAAGATGACCCTTGGGCTCCGGAAACCCAAGGGAAAAACGGCTAGGTGAGGCAAATGGTAAAACCAATGTTGGGCCTTCTTTGGAGGAGTCTTATTCAAAGCGAACTGTCAAGGGGGTCCCATAAATCACCCGACCGCGTTAGGGACGCAAAATCCGGGAACATAATACCGATATGACAGAAACTAGGGCGGCAAGAGTGGAACAAAACACCAGGCATAAGGCCGAGCCTTCCACCCTTTACCAAGTATATAGATGCATTAATAATATAAGATATATTGTGATATCCCAACAAGTAAACATGTTCCAACAAGGAACAACATCTCCATGTTCCAACAAGGAACAAACTTCATCTTCACCTGCAACTAACAACGCTATAAGAGGGGCTGAGCAAAGCGGTAACATAGCCAAACAACGGTTTGCTAGGAAGGGGAAAAGGTTAGAGGCTGACATGTCAATTTGGGATGGCTTGATAAACAGGTAATAGGTAGCGCAGCATAGCGATAGAACGAGGCAACTAGCATAGCAATGATAGTAGTGAGATCCAGGGTAGCAGTCATCTTGCCTGAAATCCCGCAAGGAAGAAGAACGAGTCCATGAAGAAGATGAAGCCACGAAGACGAACCAAGCGTAGACGAACGAATCCTCACGATCGCAACGAAACAGGAACTAACAAAAAGAAGCACACAACAAAGTAAACAAACCACACATGAACAAGACATGATACGCAACAAGCATGATGCATGACACGACTACATGAAGCTACTCATGGCAAAAGACGATGCAAAAAAGAACAACACATCAAAGCAAGGTTAAATGAGGCCGGAAACAACATAGAACAACTCCGGTAAGTCCTCATATGCAAATTTCGAAATTGGTCCAGATCTGAATAAACCTTATGTTCAAGTTGTTAAACAGCAAGTTAAGATACACCACGATGATCTACACGAAATTCTAGTCAAGTTACATATAAAGTTCATTTCATTCGGAGCTACGGCCTAGAAGATATGAGCAAAACAAGTTAAACATGGCATTGATGCAAAATGCATCCAAACATCAAGCAAACACCTCAAAACAAGGATGCAACATGATAATATGAAACTACATGCAAAATCAAGCAAGTTTCATATAGAGCACACTCAAAACGGAGCAACGGTGCAACACATACACCCTATACAAGTCATAGCAACAATCTGTCCAAAACAGCAACTAGGCATATTGCAAGCATCAAAACAACAAGCTACATCATCTTAACAAGAAAAAAAAGGCATGGGCATGATGTACAGGTAAAGCATTAAAAAACATGAACACTGAGCTATCTCCAGAAATCACTAGAACATGCTCAAAATGACATGGCAAGATTGCAAATAATAACAGTTTCAGACTTTGCGAAATAACATCAAAGTTGCAATGTTTAGAGCTATCAAAGAACATGTTACAGCAAGCTATCAAGTCAAACTAGAGAATGGCATGAATCTACTCAAAGCATAGAAGAAAAGTCCCTTACTGACCATGAGCCAAAAAGGATCAGAAGATATGATGGCACCCATGTAAACATGGCAACTTATATTACAGATTTATACATGGCAGGAACAAGAATAAGTAGGCATGTTGGTGAGCTTGAACCACCCACCATAGAGCAATACATGGCATAGCAAGGAAACTCACAGTAAGAAGACATGGCATAGAAGCTATACATGGCAAGATCAACATCATAGCATACACGAATCAACTACAACATCCTTGGCAAAATTGAATAACATGTAAACAATCTGCTAGGAAACATTTTATAGCAAAAGTAGAGCTCGATTGACTCAAGCTATGGCACTCCATGATTGCAAAAAAGGGCATGGATGGATAGAGAATAACCATATGATCAAAACATCCTTACTGAAGTATCTCAAAATAAGCATGAATCTCTCGGTAGCATCAAGTTTACATGGCATAAAAATATCGCAGTGATCAGGGGCTGAAATCAGCAACATCATGAAGCCTAGTTTGCATGCTTGTGCTAGTCACCACAGAGATCACAAAAATACATGGCATACACCCTGTAAAGATGGCATGGCATATTACAAAACACATGTAGGACTCAAGTTCATAGGGTGCACACATCAATCATGGCCAAAATGACAAAAGTGCATGTTCGATAAGAAATGAAACTAACATCACATAGCCCTCTTCCAACAGCATTTGGGCATCAATATGTGCTCATATGAAAATGACGCAATGAGATGAAATGATGTACTGTCGGGCGAACAATTTGACATATTACACGCATTTAAACGGAGCTACATATGCAGAGTTATGACATGATGAAAATGCAACAAAATGTCACAGAATCGGGGACTTAGTAGGAAATCGGGGTCAACCTCATCTGCACGGTTTTCGAAGCGGTGGCGGAACTGGCCGGAGATCACGCCGGAGATGGAAGGGACGGCGGCCGAGGTCGAGGGAGAGGCCGGGAGGAGCGGGGCCGGACGGGGAGGCGCGGATCGGGCTCCTCCCGATCCCGCGACGACGACGGCGGCTTGGCGCCGATCCGGCGCGAGGGCGGCGGCTCGGGCGCGGTCGGACGGCGGCGGGCTGGCGGCGCCAGCGACGAGGCGGAGGCGGGACGAGGTCGCCGGTGGACGGGAGGCGCGCACTGAAAGCGCTGGGCGGCGGAGTCGGCCTCGGCGATGACGCTGATCGCCGGGCGGCCAGCGGCGGCGCACGGGCGCAGAAGCGGCGGAGCGTGGCTCGGGCGGACGGGCGGACGGCGGCGGCGGCGCGCTGGGCGCGCTGGCTCGATCCGGTCCCGCGGGCCGAGCGGTGGTGGGAGGAGAGAGAGGGTGAGGTGGCGGCGCGTGCTTGGAGGAGAGCGGCGGCGGGGTGACGTGGCGTCCCCGGATTGGTCCGGGCGACGTGGAGGCGGCGGTGGACGTGTCCGGCCGCCGGGCGGATATGTCCGGGCGGCGGAGGAGTTTGCTAGGGTTTGACGCGCGAAAAATCCGGAGGGGCACACATATTTATAGGTAGTGGGAGCTAGGAGACTCCAAATGAGGTGCGGTTTTGCCACGCGATCGTGATCGAACGACCGAGAGCATGGAGGGGAGTTAGATGGGATTTGGGCCACTTTGGAAGGGGTGTTGGGCTGCAACTCAAAGAGGGCTTTGCGGTTACCCGGTTAACCGTTGGAGTATCAAACGACCTCCAAATGGCACGAAACTTGACAGGCGGTTCACGGTGCTATACCAAGGCCGCTTGACAAACCTCGGGCCATTCCGAGTAAGTTTAACAACCGCACATGAAAAGAGGTAAAAGGGGGCGCCGGGAGACATAGGAGTGCCGGATTGGAAAACGGACAACGGGGAAAAAGCTCGGATGCATGAGACGAACACGTATGCAAAATGAAATGCACATGATGACATGATAAAAATGCAGATGATGACATGGCAAAGTGCAACACGCAAGCAAATGACATGGCAAAGACGACGAATAATTGGAAGACACCTGGCGCATCGAATCCGGGGCGTTACAACACTCCTCCACTAACAAGAGATCTCGTTCCGAGATCTTAGGACCGAGACGGAAGGGAAAAGGGATGAGGTGAAACAAGAAAAAAAGAGAGATGAAGAACAAAGATGAGAATACTCAGGTGGAAAAGAGGAATTACGATTATGACGAGAACCCAAAAGCACGAGGAACGAGATGGACTCTGAAACCACTCCGGTTCGAAAAAGAAGAAGAACGAAAGAATTAGGCAGCACTCCGGCTGAACAAGGAAAGAATAGTACACGAACTAGAGAGGATGGAATGACACTTGATGAACTCTTGAAGAATGAAATAAATCATGAAGAACCACCGTGAAGAACTCCGGTAACGAAAGGATGATGAGATAGAATGAAGGATGAAAGAATAAGATTAAAGCATGCGATGATTCCGATGGAGGTTCCGACGAAATGTCCGAGGAAACTGAACTCCGGATAAGAAAAGATGAAAACACTTGGAACTAGAATTTATTCATCAAGAACAAACTCCGAAGGAAGGGATTACTCACTTCGAGGAAATAAGAATAAGATTTATTGTATGCTTATCCTTCATCAAATTAAATTGATGACAAGCAATGGATTTTGCATACTACTTATTCTTCTTGAAAAATAATTGAGAAGTGACATAACGCAAACTTGAGAAGGTCTTCATGAACCACCGGTAGGATTGAAAAGAACGAATGGATTAATATGATAAACAAGGAAAAGAATCTTGAACGAACCACCGTAAGAATTCGAAAATGAGTGATGAAAGAGAATGAATCACCGGGCAGAATTAGAAGAACCAATATGCTCGAGGGGATTTAGATGCAAAAGAACAAAGAGATCATGAGCTGATTAGAGGATATTTGGACGATGCACCAGAAGAATATTGAGACGAACGAAGGGGCACGAATATGGAATAATTGGAGAACGAATTTGAAAACTTGGGACGAGGAAATCTTCTGAAATGGAGGCCTCCGGATAATCGGAACAGAAAAGCAACTCCTGAAATACTCCGGATGGATGAAAAGAATTGCACAACTGGAAACAACTAGATAGGATAACATCGAGCTAGCACCATGAACCTCCGGGAGAACGGACAAGATTTAGGGAAAACTCTACTTCAATCTTCAAATGATGACGAGAAACACCACCAAAATTTGTTGAGGCACTCCGGGAGAACGAAAAGCGAAGAGGTTGAGCCGACGATGAAAAAGATTAGGAATCGAACTTGGAAAGGTGTCTGGCTGATGAAATTCATTCTTACGTCAAACTCAAAAAGAATTGAGAATAACTCCGGGGGAATTAGAAGAGTCAGGTAAGATCCTGGGAAAAGACCTGTGGGTTAGGGCCCACTGAAGCGATAACACCGTTGGAAAGGGATGTTGAACAGATAGATGATGCACCGGAACAATTGAAATATTTGAAATGAGGTGACAACCTCGAATTAATTGGAACATAGACGAATCTCCTGAGATGTGTTGAACACTCCGGAAGGATAAATTGGCGAGAGGCGAGCGAGCAGGGAAAACACTTGATCCAAGGAAAAGAATGTGATCAACCGAAAAACTTGAATTGAGTGCACCGGAAAAGAAAGGGATGAAGAATGACGAACAAGACGAGAATTCACCGGTTGAAATACTTGAGGGAAGACTGAAGAGACTCCACCTGAATGGAATTGATGGTCGGAAGAAACTCGAACTTCGGGAATAATAGGGTGGGAGGGCGGGAAAACAAAGGCAACTTGGAAGGGGAAACCGACGAATATCTTGAAGAGAAAACACCGATTGAAATCATTGAGGAAAGAAAGCAACGACTTCGCACGAGTAGGATGGATACTCGATTACGAACTCCGGTTCCGAGAAGAAGAAGGGAGGGCGGGTGGGAAAATAAGACAACTGAGGATTGAACTTGACAACGATGAAGAGGCTCGAGTCAACTTGACGAGAAATGCATCGGATCAAAAGAGCTGAGGAACAACGAACGGAAAACCAACTGCGTGAACCTAAAGAAAAATTTGAATGAGAAGAGGAGTAGTTCAAAACACCTACGTCAAAATTTCTCACCGAGCGACGAAGGGCTGAGGAGTAAAAAGAATTCCTACTCTCGATATAACTAGACTCCGAAAATAGTTTTCTTCTAGACTCAACAATGGCCAAACTACACGATCAATCAAGGGGGCTCCTAGGGTCGGTCGAGGCTCTGATACCAACTTGTCACGCCCAATATGCGACCCTATCCAAAAGGCACTCGACGGTCCCACCAAGGATAGACCCGCATATTGAAACGCTTTTGCAAGGTGGATATCATTACATCAACATTACATAATAGATAGGGATACAACCAAGACATACAATGTCACATGAATACAACAGCATATACAAGGTCAACATCCGACTACGGATGAAACATAAACAGAAGCTCAAACGACATCCACCCTGCTAGCCCAGGCTGCCGACCTGGAACCTATCCCCTGATCGAGGAAGAAGCAGAAGAAGAACTCCAAACAAGCAAACATCACTCTCACATCATGATCATCGCAAACCTGTACCTGCAACTGGTGGTGTAGTAATCTGTGAGCCACGAGGACTCAGCAATCCCATTACCATGGGTATCAAGACTAGCAAAGCTTAATGGGAAAGGAAGGGGTAAGGTGGTGAGGTTGCAGCAGCGACTAAGCATATATGGTGGCTAACATACGCAAATGAGAGCAAGAAGAGAAACAAAGGAACGGTCGTCAACTAGTAATGATCAAGAAGTGATCCTGAACTCCTACTTACGTCAGACATAACCCAGAAACCTGTTCTCCTCTCGATCAACCCCGAAAAGAGACACTCACAGTTACACACACGGTTGGTGTATTTTAGAAGAGTTTACTTGAGTTTACTACAACGGATATTAACAAATTCCCATCTGCCACATAACCGCATGGCACGGCTCTCGAAAGTTTATACCTGCAGGGTGTCCCAACTTAGCCCATGATAAGCTCTCGCGATCAACGAAGGATATTCCTTCTCCCCGGGAAGACCCGATCAGTCTCGGAATCCCGGCTACAAGACATTTCGACAGCAATAAAACAAGACCAGCAAAGCCGCCCGATGCGCCGACAATCCCGATAGGAGCTGCACATATCTCGTTCTCAGGGCAACACCGGATGAGACTAGCTACGAGTAAAACCAGACCTCGAGTTGCTCCGAGGGGGCCCCGCAGGCAGCTCGGTTCAGGCCAGCACTTAGAGAAGCACCGCCCGGGGCTAAAATAAAGATGACCCTTGGGCTCCGAAACCCAAGGGAAAAAGGGCTAGGTGAGGCAAATGGTAAAACCAATGTTGGGCCTTTTTGGAGGAGTCTTATTCAAAGCGAACTGTCAAGGGGTCCCATAAATCACCCGACCGCGTTAGGGACGCAAAATCCGGGAACATAATACCGATATGACAGAAACTAGGGCCGCAAGAGTGGAAAAAAACACCAGGCATAAGGCCGAGCCTTCCACCCTTTACCAAGTATATAGATGCATTAATAATATAAGATATATTGTGATATCCCAACAAGTAAACATGTTCCAACAAGGAACAACATCTCCATGTTCCAACAAGGAACAAACTTCATCTTCACCTGCAACTAACAATGCTATAAGAGGGGCTGAGCAAAGCGGTAACATAGCCAAACAACGGTTTGCTAGGAAGGGGAAAAAGGTTAGAGGCTGACATGTCAATTTGGGATGGCTTGATAAACAGGTAATAGGTAGCGCAGCATAGCGATAGAACGAGGCAACTAGCATAGCAATGATAGTAGTGAGATCCAGGGTAGCGGTCATCTTGCCTGAAATCCCGCAAGGAAGAAGAACGAGTCCATGAAGAAGATGAAGCCACGAAGACGAACCAAGCGTAGACGAACGAATCCTCACGATCGCAACGAAACAGGAACTAACAAGAAGAAGCACACAACAAAGTAAACACACCACACATGAACAAGACATGATGCGCAACAAGCATGATGCATGACACGACTACATGAAGCTACTCATGGCAAAAGACGATGCAAACAAGAACAACACATCAAAGCAAGGTTAAATGAGGCCGGAAACAACATAGAACAACTCCGGTAAGTCCTCATATGCAAATTTAGAAATTGGTCCAGATCTGAATAAACCTTATGTTCAAGTTGTTAAACAGCAAGTTAAGATACACCACGATGATCTACACGAAATTCTAGTCAAGTTACATATAAAGTTCATTTAATTCGGAGCTACGGCCTAGAAGATATGAGCAAAACAAGTTAAATATGGCATTGATGCAAAATGCATCCAAACATCAAGCAAACACCTCAAAACAAGGATGCAACATGATAATATTAAACTACATGCAAAATCAAGCAAGTTTCATATAGAGCACACTCAAAACGGAGCAACGGTGCAACACATACACCCTATACAAGTCATAGCAACAATCTGTCCAAAACAGCAACTAGGCATATTGCAAGCATCAAAACAACAAGCTACAGCATCTTAACAAGAAAACAAAAGGCATGGTCATGATGTACAGGTAAAGCATTACAAAACATGAACACTGAGCTATCTCCAGAAATCACTAGAACATGCTCAAAATGACATGGCAAGATTGCAAGTAATAACAGTTTCAGACTTTGCGAAATAACATCAAAGTTGCAATGTTTAGAGCTATCAAAGAACATGTTACAGCAAGCTATCAAGTCAAACTAGAGAATGGCATGAATCTACTCAAAGCATAGAAGAAAAGTCCCTTACTGACCATGAGCCAAAAAGGATCAGAAGATATGATGGCACCCATGTAAACATGGCAAGTTATATTACAGATTCATACATGGCAGGAACAACAATAAGTAGGCATGTTGGTGAGCTTGAACCACTCACCACAGAGCAATACATGGCATGGCAAGGCAACTCACAGTAAGAAGACATGGCATAGAAGCTATACATGGCAAGATCAACATCATAGCATACACGAATCAACTACAACATCCTTGGCAAAATTGAATAACATGTAAACAATCTGCCAGGAAACATTTTATAGCAAAAGTAGAGCTCGATTGACTCAAGCTATGGCACTCCATGATTGCAAAAAAGGGCATGGATGGATAGAGAATAACCATATGATCAAAACATCCTTACTGAAGTATCTCAAAATAAGCATGAATCTCTCGGTAGCATCAAGTTTACATGGCATAAAAATATCAGCAGAACAGGGGCTGAAATCAGCAACATCATGAAGCCTAGTTTGCATGCTTGTGCTAGTCACCACAGAGATCACAAAAATACATGGCATACACCCCTGTAAAGATGGCATGGCATATTACAAAACACATGTAGGACTCAAGTTCATAGGGTGCACACATCAATCATGGCCAAAATGACAAAAGTGCATGTTCTGATAAGAATCTGAAACTAACATCACATAGCCCTCTTCCAACAGCATTTCGGGCATCAATATGTGCTCATATGAAAATGACGCAATGAGATGAAATGATGTACTCGTCGGGCGAACAATTTGACATATTACACGCACGAAACGGAGCTACATGCACAGAGTTATGACATGATGAAAATGCAACAAAATGTCACAGAATCGGGGACTTAGTAGGAAATCGGGGTCAACCTCATCTGCACGGTTTTCGAAGCGGTGGCGGAACTGGCCGGAGATCACGCCGGAGATGGACGGGACGGCGGCCGAGGTCGAGGGAGAGGCCGGGAGGAGCGGGGCCGGACGGGGAGGCGCGGATCGGGCTCCTCCCGATCCCGCACGACGACGGCGGCGCGGGCGCGGATCCGGCGAGGGGCGGCGGCTGGGCGCGGTCAGACGGCGGGCGGCGGCGCTGGGCGGCGCCGGCGACAGGCGAGGCGGGACGAGGTCGCCGGTGGACGGGAGGCGCGCACCGAAGCGCTGGGCGGCGGAGTCGGCCTCGGCGATGACGCTGTCGCCGGTGGCGGCGGCGGCGGCGGCGCACGGGCGCGCAGGCGGCGGAGCGCGGCTCGGGCAGGACGGGCGGACGGCGGCGGCGGCGCTGGCTCGTGGGCTCGATCCGGTCCCGCGGGCCAGCGGTGGTGGGAGGAGAGAGAGGTGAGGTGGCGCGCGTGGTTGGAGGAGAGCGGCGGCGGGGTGACGTGGCGTCCCCGGATTGGTCCGGGCGACGTGGAGGCGGCGGTGGACGTGTCCGGCCGCCGGGCGGACATGTCCGGCGGCGCGGGGAGGAGTTTGCTAGGGTTTGGACTGCGCGAAAAATCCGGGAGGGGCACACATATTTATAGGTAGTGGGAGCTAGGAGACTCCAAATGAGGTGCGGTTTTCGGCCACGCGATCGTGATCGAACAACCGAGAGCATGGAGGGGAGTTAGATGGGATTTGGGCCACTTTGGAAGGGGTGTTGGGCTGCAACTCAAAGAGGGCTTTGCGGTTACCCGGTTAACCGTTGGAGTATCAAACGACCTCCAAATGGCACGAAACTTGACAGGCGGTCTACCGGTGCTATACCAAGGCTGCTTGACAAACCTCGGGCCATTCCGAGTAAGTTTAACAACCGCACATGAAAAGAGGTAAAAGGGGGCGCCGGGAGACATAGGAGTGCCGGATTGGAAAACGGACAACGGGGAAAAAGCTCGGATGCATGAGACGAACACGTATGCAAAATGAAATGCACATGATGACATGATAATAATGCAGATGATGACATGGCAAAGTGCAACACGCAAGCAAATGACATGGCAAAGACGGCGAATAATTGGAAGACACCTGGCGCATCGAATCCGGGGCGTTACAACACTCCTCCACTAACAAGAGATCTCGTTCCGAGATCTTAGGACCGAGACGGAAGGGAAAAGGGATGAGGTGAAACAAGAACAAAAGAGAGATGAAGAACAAAGATGAGAATACTCAGGTGGAAAAGAGGAATTACGATTATGACGAGAACCCAAAAGCACGAGGAACGAGATGGACTCTGAAACCACTCCGGTTCGAAAAAGAAGAAGAACGAAAGAATTAGGCAGCACTCCGGCTGAACAAGGAAAGAATAGTACACGAACTAGAGAGGATGGAATGACACTTGATGAACTCTTGAAGAATGAAATAAATCATGAAGAACCACCGTGAAGAACTCCGGTAACGAAAGGATGATGAGATAGAATGAAGGATGAAAGAATAAGATTAAAGCATGCGATGATTCCGATGGAGGTTCCGACGAAATGTCCGAGGAAACTGAACTCGGATAAGAAAAGATGAAAACACTTGGAACTAGAATTTATTCATCAAGAACAAACTCGAAGGAAGGGATTACTCACTTCGAGGAAATAAGAATAAGATTTATTGTATGCTTATCCTTCATCAAATTAAATTGATGACAAGCAATGGATTTTGCATACTACTTATTCTTCTTGAAAAATAATTGAGAAGTGACATAACGCAAACTTGAGAAGGTCTTCATGAACCACGGTAGGATTGAAAAGAACGAATGGATTAATATGATAAACAAGGAAAAGAATCTTGAACGAACCACCGTAAGAATTCGAAAATGAGTGATGAAAGAGAATGAATCACCGGGCAGAATTAGAAGAACCAATATGCTCGAGGGGATTTAGATGCAAAAGAACAAAGAGATCATGAGCTGATTAGAGGATATTTGGACGATGCACCAGAAGAATATTGAGACGAACGAAGGGGCACGAATATGGAATAATTGGAGAACGAATTTGAAAACTTGGGACGAGGAAATCTTCTGAATTGGAGGCCTCCGGATAATCGGAACAGAAAAGCAACTCCTGAAATGCTCCGGATGGATGAAAAGAATTGCACAACTGGAAACAACTAGATAGGATAACATCGAGCTAGCACCATGAACCTCCGGGAGAACGGACAAGATTTAGGGAAAACTCTACTTCAATCTTCAAATGATGACGAGAAACACCACCAAAATTTGTTGAGGCACTCCGGGAGAACGAAAAGCGAAGAGGTTGAGCCGACGATGAAAAAGATTAGGAATCGAACTTGGAAAGATGTCTGGCTGATGAAAATCATTCTTGCGTCAAACTCAAAAAGAATTGAGAATAACTCCGGGGGAATTAGAAGAGTCAGGTAAGATCCTGGGAAAAGACCTGTGGGTTAGGGCCCACTGAAGCGATAACACCGTTGGAAAGGGATGTTGAACAGATAGATGATGCACCGGAACAATTGAAATATTTGAAATGAGGTGACAACCTCGAATTAATTGGAACATAGACGAATCTCCTGAGATGTGTTGAACACTCCGGAAGGATAAATTGGCGAGAGGCGAGCGAGCAGGGAAAACACTTGATCCAAGGAAAAGAATGTGATCAACCCGAAAAACTTGAATTGAGTGCACCGGAAAAAGAAAGGGATGAAGAATGACGAACAAGACGAGAATTCACCGGTTGAAATACTTGAGGGAAGACTGAAGAGACTCCACCTGAATGGAATTGATGGTCGGAAGAAACTCGAACTGCGGGAATAATAGGGTGGGAGGGCGGGAAAACAAAGGCAACTTGGAAGGGGAAACCGACGAATATCTTGAAGAGAAAACACCGATTGAAATCATTGAGGAAAGAAAGCAACGACTTCGCACGAGTAGGATGGATACTCGATTACGAACTCCGGTTCCGAGAAGAAGAAGGGAGGGCGGGTGGGAAAATAAGACAACTGAGGATTGAACTTGACAACGATGAAGAGGCTCGAGTCAACTTGACGAGAAATGCATCGGATCAAAAGAGCTGAGGAACAACGAACGGAAAACCAACTGCGTGAACCTAAAGAAAAATTTGAATGAGAAGAGGAGTAGTTCAAAACACCTACGTCAAAATTTCTCACCAGAGCGACGAAGGGGCTGAGGAGTAAAAAGAATTCCTACTCTCCGATATAACTAGACTCCGAAAATAGTTTTCTTCTAGACTCAACAATGGCCAAACTACACGATCAATCAAGGGGGCTCCTAGGGTCGGTCGAGGCTCTGATACCAACTTGTCACGCCCAATATGCGACCCTATCCAAAAGGCACTCGACGGTCCCACCAAGGATAGACCCGCATATTGAAACGCTTTTGCAAGGTGGATATCATTACATCAACATTACATAATAGATAGGGATACAACCAAGACATACAATGTCACATGAATACAACAGCATATACAAGGTCAACATCCGACTACGGATGAAACATAAACGAAGCTCAAACGACATCCACCACTGCTAGCCCAGGCTGCCGACTGGAACCTATCCCTGATCGAGGAAGAAGCGGAAGAAGAACTCCAAACAAGCAAACATCGCTCTCACATCATGATCATCGCAAAACTGTACCTGCAACTGGTGGTGTAGTAATCTGTGAGCCACGAGGACTCAGCAATCCCATTACCATGGGTATCAAGACTAGCAAAGCTTAATGGGAAAGGAAGGGGTAAGGTGGTGAGGTTGCAGCAGCGACTAAGCATATATGGTGGCTAACATACGCAAATGAGAGCAAGAAGAGAAACAAAGGAACGGTCGTCAACTAGTAATGATCAAGAAGTGATCCTGAACTCCTACTTACGTCAGACATAACCCAGAAACCTGTTCTCCTCTCGATCAACCCCGAAAAGAGACACTCACAGTTACACACACGGTTGGTGTATTTTAGAAGAGTTTACTTCGAGTTTACTACAACCGGATATTAACAAATTCCCATCTGCCACATAACCGCGGGCACGGCTCTCGAAAGTTTATACCCTGCAGGGGTGTCCCAACTTAGCCCATGATAAGCTCTCGCGATCAACGAAGGATATTCCTTCTCCCCGGGAAGACCCGATCAGTCTCGGAATCCCGGCTACAAGACATTTCGACAGCAATAAAACTAGACCAGCAAAGCCGCCCGATGCGCCGACAATCCCGATAGGAGCTGCACATATCTAGTTCTTAGGGCAACACCGGATGAGACTAGCTACGAGTAAAACCAGACCTCGAGTTGCTCCGAGGGGGCCCTGCAGGAAGCTCGGTTCAGGCCAGCACTTAGAGAAGCACTGGCCCGGGGGGGCTAAAATAAAGATGACCCTTGGGCTCCGGAAACCCAAGGGAAAAAGGGCTAGGTGAGGCAAATGGTAAAACCAATGTTGGGCCTTGCTGGAGGAGTCTTATTCAAAGCGAACTGTCAAGGGGGTCCCATAAATCACCCGACCGCGTTAGGGACGCAAAATCCGGGAACATAATACCGATATGACAGAAACTAGGGCCGCAAGAGTGGAAAAAAACACCAGGCATAAGGCCGAGCCTTCCACCCTTTACCAAGTATATAGATGCATTAATAATATAAGATATATTGTGATATCCCAACAAGTAAACATGTTCCAACAAGGAACAACATCTCCATGTTCCAACAAGGAACAAACTTCATCTTCACCTGCAACTAACAATGCTATAAGAGGGCTGAGCAAAGCGGTAACATAGCCAAACAACGGTTTGCTAGGAAGGGAAAAAGGTTAGAGGCTGACATGTCAATTTGGGATGGCTTGATAAACAGGTAATAGGTAGCGCAGCATAGCGATAGAACGAGGCAACTAGCATAGCAATGATAGTAGTGAGATCCAGGGTAGCGGTCATCTTGCCTGAAATCCGCAAGGAAGAAGAACGAGTCCATGAAGATGATGAAGCCACGAAGATTTAACCAAGCGTGAGCGAACGAATCCTCACGATCGCAACGAAACAGGAACTAACAAGAAGAAGCACACAACAAAGTAAACACACCACACATGAACAAGACATGATGCGCAACAAGCATGATGCATGACACGACTACATGAAGCTACTCATGGCAAAAGACGATGCAAACAAGAACTACACATCAAAGCAAGGTTAAATGAGGCCGGAAACAACATAGAACAACTCATGTAAGTACTCATATGCAAATTTCGAAATTGGTCCAGATCTGAATAAACCTTATGTTCAAGTTGTTAAACAGCAAGTTAAGATACACCACGATGATCTACACGAAATTCTAGTCAAGTTACATATAAAGTTCATTTAATTCGGAGCTACGGCCTGGAAGATATGAGCAAAACAAGTTAGATATGGCATTGATGCAAAATGCATCCAAACATCAAGCAAACACCTCAAAACAAGGATGCAACATGATAATATTAAACTACATGCAAAATCAAGCAAGTTTCATATAGAGCACACTCAAAACGGAGCAACAGTGCAACACATACACCCTATACAAGTCATAGCAACAATCTGTCCAAAACAGCAACTAGGCATATTGCAAGCATCAAAACAACAAGCTACAGCATCTTAACAAGAAAACAAAAGGCATGGTCATGATGTACAGGTAAAGCATTACAAAACATGAACACTGAGCTATCTCCAGAAATCACTAGAACATGCTCAAAATGACATGGCAAGATTGCAAATAATAACAGTTTCAGACTTTGCAGAAATAACATCAGGTTGCAATGTTTAGAGCTATCAAACAACATGTTACAGCACGCTATCAAGTCAAACTAGAGCATGGCATGAATCTACTCAAAGCATAGAACAAAAGTCCCTTACTGACCATGAGCCAAAAAGGATCAGAAGATATGATGGCACCCATGTAAACATGGCAAGTTATATTACAGATTCATACATGGCAGGAACAACAATAAGTAGGCATGTTGGTGAGCTTGAACCACTCACCACAGAGCAATACATGGCATGGCAAGGCAACTCATAGTAATAAGACATGGTATAGAAGCTATACATGGCAAGAACAACATCATAACATACACGAATCAACTACAACATCCTTGGCAAAATTGAATAACATGTAAACAATCTGCCAGGAAACATTTTATAGCAAAAGTAGAGCTCGATTGACTCAAGCTATGGCACTCCATAATTGCAAACAAGGGCATGTATGGATATAGAATAACCATATGATCAAAACATCCTTACTGAAGTATCTCAAAATAAGCATGAATCTCTCGGTAGCATCAAGTTTACATGGCATAAAAATATCAGCAGAACAGGGGCTGAAATCAGCAACATCATGAAGCCTAGTTTGCATGCTTGTGCTAGTCACCACAGAAAGAAGAACTCCAAACAAGCAAACATCGCTCTCACGTCATGATCATATAAACCTGTACACCAGCGGTGGTGTAATCTGTGAGCCCACGAGGACTCACAATCCCATTACCATGGGTATCAAGACTAGAAAGCTTAATGGGAAAGGAAGGGTAAGGTGGTGAGGTTGCAGCAGCGACTAAGCATATATGGTGGCTAACATACATAAATGAGAGAGAGAAGAGAAACAAAGGCAGTCGTCAACTAGTAATGATCAAGAAGTGATCCTGAACTCCTACTACGTCGGACATAACCCAAACCGTGTTCTCCTCTCGATCAACCCGAAAAGACACTCACGGTTACACACACGTTGGTGTATTTTAAAGAGTTTACTTGAGTTTACTACAACGGATATTAACAAATTCCATCTGCCACATAACCACGGCTCTCGAAAGTTTATACCTGCGGGGTGTCCCATTACCCATGATAAGCTCTCGCGATCAGAAGGATATTCCTTCTCCGGGAAGACCCGATCAGTCTCGGAATCCCGCTACAAGACATTTCAACAGCAATAAAACTAGACCAGCAAAGCCACCCGATCGTCGACAATCTCGATAGGAGCTGCACATATCTCGTTCTCGAGCAACGGATGAGACTAGCTACGAGTAAAACCAGACCTCGAGTTGCTCAGGGGGCCCATGAGCAACTCGTTCAGCCAGCACTTAGAAAGCAACGGCGGGGGCTAAAATAAAGATGACCCTTGGGCTCCGAAACCAAGGGAAAAAGCAGCTAGAGTGAGGCAAATGGTAAAACCAATGTTGGGCCTTGGAGGTCTTATTCAAAGCGAAACTGTCAAGGGGTCCCATAAATCACCCACCGCGTTAGGGACGCAAAATCCGGAACATAATACCGATATGACAGAAAACTAGAGTGACAAGAGTGGAACAAAACACCAGGCATAAGGCCGAGCCTTCCACCCTTTACCAAGTATATAGATGCATTAATAATATAAGATATATTGATATCCCAACAAGTAAACATGTTCCAACAAGGAACAACATCTCCATGTTCAACAAGGAACAAACTTCATCTTCACAACTAACAACGCTATAAGAGGGGCTGAGCAAAGCGGTAACATAGCCAAACAACGGTTTGCTAGGAAGGGAAAAGGTTAGAGGCTGACATGTCAATTTGGGATGGCTTGATAAACAGGTAATAGGTAGCAGCATAGCGATAGAACGAGGCAACTAGCATAGCAATGATAGTAGTGAGATCCGGGGTAGATCATCTTGCCTGAAATCCCATAAGGAAGAAGAACGAGTCCATGAAGAAGATGAAGCCACGAAGGCAGACCAAGCGTGAGCGAGCGAATCCTCACGATGCATAGCAAGCAAGGAACTAACAAAAGCACACAACAAAGTAAACAAACCACACATGAACAAGACATGATCATAACAAGCATGATGCATGACACACTACATGAAGCTACTCATGGCAAAGGCGATGCAAAAAGAACAACACATCAAAGCAAGGTTAAATGAGGCGGAAACAACATAGAACAACTCGGTGAGTCCTCATATGCAAATTTCAAATTGGTCCAGATCTGAATAAACCTTATGTTCAAGTTGTTAAACAGCAAGTTAAGATACAACACGATGATCTACGAAATTCTAGTCAAGTTACATATAAAGTTCATTTCATTAGACTCGGCCTAGAAGATATGAGCAAAACAAGTTAAACATGGCATTGATGCAAAATGCATCCAAACATCAAGCAAACACCTCAAAACAAGGATGCAACATGATAATATGAAACTACATGCAAAATCAAGCAAGTTTCATATAGAGCACACTCAAAAGCGAACAGCGGTGCAACACATACACCCTATACAAGTCATAGCAACAATCTGTCCAAAAGCAGCAACTAGGCATATTGCAAGCATCAAAACAACAAGCTACATCATCTTAACAAGAAAAAAAAGGCATGGGCATGATGTACAGGTAAAGCATTAAAAACATGAACACGAGCTATCTCCAAAATCACTAGAACATGCTCAAAATGACATGGCAAGATTGCAAATAATAACATTTAGACTTTGCGAAATAACATCGGTTTGCATGTTTAGAGCTATCAAAGAACATGTTACAGCAAGCTATCAAGTCAAACTAGAGAATGGCATGAATCTACTCAAAGCATAGAAGAAAAGTCCTTACTGACCATGAGCCAAAAGGATCGGAAGATATGATGGCACCCATGTAAACATGGCAACTTATTACAGATTTATACATGGCAGGAACAAGAATAAGTAGGCATGTTGGTGAGCTTGAACCACCCACCATAGAGCAATACATGGCATAGCAAGGAAACTCACAGTAAGAAGACATGGCATAGAAGCTATACATGGCAAGATCAACATCATAGCATACAGAATCAACTACAACATCCTTGGCAAAATTGAATAACATGTAAACAATCGCTAGGAAACATTTTATAGCAAAAGTAGAGCTCGATTGACTCAAGCTATGGCACTCCATGATTGCAAAAAAGGGCATGGATGGATAGAGAATAACCATATGATCAAAACATCCTTACTGAAGTATCTCAAAATAAGCATGAATCTCTCGGTAGCATCAAGTTTACATGGCATAAAAATATCAGTGAGCAGGGGCTGAAATCAGCAACATCATGAAGCCTAGTTTGCATGCTTGTGCTAACCAGAGATCACAAAAATACATGGCATACACCCTGTAAAGATGGCATGGCATATTACAAAACACATGTAGGACTCAAGTTCATAGGGTGCACACATCAATCATGGCCAAAATGACAAAAGTGCATGTTACGATAAGAATCAAACTAACATCACATAGCCCTCTTCCAACAGCATTTGGGCATCAATATGTGCTCATATGAAAATGGCGCAATGAGATGAAATGATGTACTCGTCAGGCGAACAATTTGACATATTACACGCAGCGGGCTACATATGCACAGTTATGACATGATGAAAATGCAACAAAATGTCAGTGCTCGATCATAGACGAGTCAGCGGAAGCAACAATATCTGAGTACAGACATAAGTTAAACAAGGTGCCATAAGATGGCTAGCACAACTGGGATACAGATCGAAAGAGGCGCAGGCCTCCTGCCTGGGATCCTCCTAACTACTCCTAGTCGTCGTCAGCGGGCTGCACATAGTAGTAGGCACCTCCGGGGTAGTAGTCGTCATCGACGGTGGCGTCTGGCTCCTGGGCTCCATCGTCTGGTCGCAGCAATCGAGTAGAGATAGGGGGAAAAGGGGGAACAAGGCAACCGTGAGTACTCATCCAAAGTACTCGCAAGCAAGGAGCTACACTACATATGCATGGATATATGTGTAAAGGGCCATATCAGTGGACTGAACTGCAGAATGCCGTAATAAGAGGGGATAGCTAATCCCGTCAAGACTACGCTCGCAGCCTCCGCCTTGCAACATGTAGAAGAGAGCAGATCAAGTCCTCCAAGTAGCATCACATAGCAATAATCCTACCCGGCGATCCCCTCCTTGTAACCCTGAGAGAGAGAGAGCGACCACCGGGTTGTATCCGCACTTGGAAGGGTGTGTTTTATTAAGTATCCGGTTCTAGTTGTCATAAGGTCAAGGTACAACTCCAAGTCGCCCTGTTATCAAGATCACGGCTATTCAATAGATTAACTTCCTGCAGGGTGCACCACATAACCCAACACGCTTGATCCCATTTGGCGGACACACTTTTTCGGGTCATGCCCGCCGCGGAAGATCAACACGCCGCAGCCCCACCTAGGCTCAACAGAGAGGTCACCACGCCGGTCTAAACCTAAGCGCACAGGGGTCTAGGCCCATCGCCCTCGAGAGCACACTGCACGTTGCGTGGGCGGCCGGAAGCAGAACTAGCCCCCTTAATACAAGAGCAGGCCTACGTTCCAATCCGGGCGCGCCGCCGATCCGACGTCACGAAGTGCTTCGGCTGATACCACGACGCCGAGTGCCCATATCTTTCCCACGTAGTTGGTTAGTGCGTATAGGCCAGTAGCCAGACTCAGATCAAATACCAAGATCTCGTTAAGCGTGTTAAGTATCCGCGAACGCCGAACAGGGCCAGGCCCACCTCTCTCCTAGGCGGTCTCAACCTGCCCTGTCGCTCCGCCACAAAGATCCACTCGCGGGCGCTCCTACGAGCCGACCCGTCTTTAGTCACCACATGTATCATGTATAAGTATAAGTATATACCCGTGATCACCTCCCGAGTGATCACGGCCCGATAGTATAGCACAGCAGACGGACAAGAATGTAGGGCCACAGATGGAATACTAGCATCCTATACTAAGCATGTAGGATTGCAGGTAAAGGTAACAACAGTAGTAGCAAGGACAGGCTATGCATCAGGATAGGTATAACGGAAAGCAGTAACATGCTACACTACTCTAATGCAAGCAGTATAGAGTAGAATAGGCGATATCTGGTGATCAAGGGGGGCTTGCCTGGTTGCTCTGGCAAGAGAGAGGGTCGTCAACTCCGTAGTCGAACCGGGGCAGCAGCAGTCGGTCTCGTAGTCTACGGAGAGAAGAGGGGAAGAAACAATGAATACCATGCAAACAGATGCATATCGATGCATGACAAAGCAATATGTGATGCTAGGCGTGCCCTAACGCGGTATGAGGTGATACCGGTGAAGGGGGGAAACATCCGGGAAAGTATTCCCGGTGTTTCGCGTTTTCGGACAAATGAACCGGAGGGGGAAAGTTGCGTGTTTGATATGTTAGGGGTGTGTGGTGGACGAACGGGCTGTGTATCTGGGTTCGCCTAAATCGCTCGAGCAACTTTCATGTTGAAAATATTTTAATCCGAGTTACGGATTAAAAGATATGATTTTCTAAAGATTTTATTAATTTCTGGAATTTAATTAATTATTTAATTAATTCGAAAATGATTTAATGACATCAGCATGATGTCATGCTGACATCAGCAGTCAACAGAGTTGACTGGTCAACCTGACTAGTGGGTCCCACTGGTCAGTGACACATTTTAATTAACAGATTAATTAAACTAATCATAATTAATTAGGGGGGTGGACCCCATTGTCATTGTTTGATTAATTAACTAACAGTTAATTAGGTTAATCTAATTGTGATTAATTAACTTAATTAATTCATTAATTAATTAATTAATTTAATTATTATTATCTATTTATTTAATTTTTATTATTTTTTTCTTTTTTTTATATATAAAACGTTCTGTGGGCGGGGCCCAGATGTCATAGGCCCCGGGGCATAACGGGCGCCGGGTGTTGGGCACCACCGAAGCGGTTGGGCGTCTTGGGCGAACCCGACGACGGCGCCTTGGCGTGGCCGAAGCCTGAGCGGCGACCAGCGCCCGGGGGCGGCACGACGAGGCCCCCAGGCCGCAGCGGCAACAAGGCCGAGGGCAGGGTCCGCAAGCTGCGGCGGCGGAGGCGGGATCGGGGGCGGAGCAGAGCTCCGAGGCGCACGACCGTCGGCGATGAAGCGAGTGGGGCGTGGCCGGGTCTACGGTGATCAACAGGGGCGCGGCCACGGTGGAGGCTTCGCGACGAGCAGGGGGAAGGGGCGGTGACCAGCGGGCGGGGGACGACGGGCACGGCCGGTCGGTGTAGCTCGTGGCCAGGGCGCAGCCGGCCGCGGTGAGCGCGGGGACGGTTGGTGCGGTGCGCACGCACGATGGCGCGGGACGCGGCCCGAGACAGACGGGGGCGCGGCGACCGCGGGTTGGTGTGCCCGGGCGTGGCTAGCCCGCAAGCGGCGGCGGCGGGAAGGGGAGGAGGAGGTCGAGGCTCACGGGAAGTTTGCAGGGGATGGGGCAGTGGGCGCGACGGCGGTCGGGGAGGTCCGATGAGGGAGAGGACGAGGTGGCGGCAGTCCGGCGACGATGGGGAGGCAGCTCCGGCGGGGTGGCGTCTTGGCGTGGGGCGGGCGTCGAGCGGCGTCAGCGGGGTCGTCCACGGGCGCTGGGGACGGCGGGTCCGAGGCGCGGCGTGCGCTTGAGGCGGCCGGCGCGGTCCAGGCGGCGTGAGGCGCAGGGGGGCGACGGGGTTCGTTCCCCCGATCCGATCTAGATCGGGGAGGAGGGGGGAGAGCGAGTGGGGGGAGTGGGGAGAGTGGTGTGCGTGGGGGGGTTAGGGTTTCGGGGTGGGGTGATATGGAGGGGGAGTGGCCGGCTGGGGCCTGTAGGTGGCCCAGTTGGGCCTCTGGTCAGCTGGGCCGAAGCCCGGGGGGTTTCTCTTCTATTTTTTTTGTCTTTTGTTTTTGTTTTTTTATCTCTTTTCTTTTATTTGTTTTCTTTTACTGTTTTAATTCAACTTAGGGCATTTAAGTATTTTATAAATGTGTGTTTTCTTTACTATAATTACCTATGCCATTTTTGGCACTGCCCGAACATTTTGTTTCAATATTTGAAAACTTTTGCCGTTTGACATTTTTTTGAATTTGAATTTGACGTGGTTTGAACTAACGGACGTTTAGCAACAGTAATCGGGATGACGTGGCATGATTAGCGTGGGATTACTGTAGCAAGATTATCCGGGCGTTACAAATCTCCTCCACTACAAGAAATCTCGTCCCGAGATTTAGGAGGGGAGTAAGGGGGGAGGGATTGGGTTACGGAAAATCTAACGGATCTTCTCGGTCTTGGTTGCTCTTCTCGAAGAGGTTGAACCCTCTTGTTGATGTCTTCATTTCTCTGCTTTAGGTCATCATGATGAAATCTTCATCCTTTCTTCGGGGTCTCATCGTACTTATGAAAAATGATCAAGGTTATCTTCAGTGGAACTGACCTCTACAAGGTCACGTATCTGGTAGAGAACATCAGGGAGGGTGACGAATAGTAACTCTCGAATTAAAACTTAAGAAATTATCGAGAGTAAAGTGAGGAGGTGCAAAATAGAAGTTTCAAGCGCTTAGGCAATCGTTCGTTGCCTAAAACGAAGTGTGAAAGAGGGTTCAAAGCAATGGGAATAATTATTGCGTTTGATACCATAATAGATCACTAGGCAGGCGGCCTGTGAATTAAATACAAAGCCAAGCATGGGGAATAACCATTAGAAACAGGATTGTGCAGGTGAGTCAGGTTTCGATCCTGTGAAACTGTGGGTTATGGGCCCACCATGTGGGTTAAAGTAAGAAGGGCAGCGACATCTTGCATGGTCATGCAAGCAAGGCATGTCAGAGGCTAGCCTATCGATTATGTCGGCAACCACGTCGGTACCAAGGGCGAGGGACGAAGAGAACCATTTTCCTGCTCGTTGAACGAGGCGGACCAATAGGCAAAGTTCTCGTCCATCGGTGGCTACCGGAATGTCATCAACAAAAGTAACAGGGCCTTACTGACAGAATTGCACTCTGAGGTGTTAACATAAGCAGGGGATTAATACTGCTTACTTCATAATGATCACTAGAAAGGTTAGACAAAACAATGGAAAGGAAAAGGTGTTTATCAGATTAACAACTCAATGGAAAGGAAAATGTGTTTAAACACCTATTTCAGGGGTATATCCTTTCCAAGGACAAGTGGAGCATGAGGTACATGACAGGATAGAAAGTAGAAAACCATTAAGGTAAGGGGAAGGGATTTCATGATATTACCCATACAACGGTGTCTGGATAATTGAGCAAGAAAACATTTAGCATTGGGCTTCAAATGTTCTTGTTGAAAATCGGAGTACCACAGACATGCTTCGAGATAGCATTGACATGGTCAACAGGAAGATCAAACTTTGAAAACAAAAAGGATCCACGAGGAACAACTTATAAAATAGGTCTTACAATTTCCTCCAGGAAGAATGGTTGTCCTTGCAAAAGAAATTATAACGATAGGTCCTCCACCCAGGGGGGGTGCTAGGCATGACATCATGTTACCGGGTCATAAAAGACCAGTGTTATAACTCTTGGAAAAATGTTCCAACCATCATATCTGACCGAGATTCAGATCTGATCGGTGTTAGGATACCTTGGACTCAGGATGCCTGAGAAGGAAAGGTGCAAAACAAATTGACGAGATGACATTGTAAGATTCTCGGGAAATCTACTACGGAAGCGAGTTCCGAAATATGAGCTCATCATTAAACCCATGAAGGGATAAGATGGTAGCTGATGATCTCAGCGACAATTCATCGAGGTTTCCAAAAGGATGCATTTCCACAAGTATGTGAACAAGGATATAACATTTGTCAGATCAAATGATATAATGAGATCGGCTCGAGGAAAAACACACCCAATTAAACATCAGTTGAAAGGTGCAACCGAAATGTGGGCTTACAGTAGCATGATCAACGTCGGAATGGTGGTTCAGCAACCGATAGGCTAAGAATGAATTATCAATCATTAACTCCAAAGCAATAGGGTTGCTAGAAGTGCAGAATCCAACCAACACCGTTCACTTGTGGGTACCCCGGTTGGAATCAACACGAGGACCAAGAAAGAATGGTGATGGTGAGAAGTATCATTATAGCAAGAATTTCTTAAGAGGTGGAGCAATCCTCACAACATTCTTGACATCAAAGATGGTAATACTCCGCGGTAGATCATAACATAAGTTGGATAGCAAGGAACTCAAGGTACAACACAAAACTTAGAACAAGTTTGTGTTGGAGGGAAGGCAATAAAGTCGTCGATGACAACAAAAATCATCAAGGCAAGGATGGTATTTCTCATCATGAATTCAATTGATATCTTGGAAAAGCTCGGAATACTGATGATGATCACGACACATTTGTCGAGAGATTTCAGGAAGATGTAATCGATCGACGATGACATCAAGTCAAACGAATGATGAAGCGAATGGTTATTGGAACTACGAGTAGGACACAAACTCGAGATCAAGTTTGTTGTTCAAGATGGAACGATATGATGAGCAAAGTCTACGTAAGCTTAGCTCATCGTCGAAAACTTTGCTCCGGGAAGGACCAGGTAGCACAGTTAAAAAGTTGCACGATAATGATATGGCCGATCAGGCTAGGAATGGCGTGATCGGGTACAAACTCATACTTAAAGAAGATTATCAAGTGTCGTTGAACCGAAATGCAGACTCGGTTTAGTTATCGGTGTCTTTGAGTGTTTAATAACTCCGAGCCCATGAAAAATTGTAATCGGTGAGTATGTAGTACTTGATGAAGAACTCATAAGAAATTATGCAGTTCCAAGATAATCTCGAAATACCAGGGGGTAATACTCGAAGACGGATCAAAGTAGAGGTTGGACCGAGGTATTGATCCACAGAAGACAAGTGCTTACACTTGCAACGAAAATGGTATTTAAAGGAGAACATGGTCGGAACCACTATTGTAAAAGGCCGGACCCCAGATATAAGATGAACTTATATCAAGGGAATAATAATTTTTAAAAGAAGCTTCGATGAGAAGATGTACATCGTGTCCATGGGCATGAACATAAAGTTCAAGGTCGACTCCCACTTCTCCAATGCATAAAATTTCATCCACTTCTCGCGTTCGATGAAGTTGTATTGTTGAAATTTTATCTAGCAAAATACCAGAAGAGTATGACTCATGAAAACTTTCGGGTTCACACGGTTTAGAGAAGGCATATGTTCAACCCATAGGGGCTTCTTAGAAACACATACCACAAGTTTCAAGAGTAAATAACACAAGCCAGAAAGCAGAGCATGGTTGGCCAAGCAGAGGATACAACTTAACAAAGGCATTATGTATCAGGGGAAGAACTCACAAAGTGATCAAATGTGAAGGACATTGTCGGATAACAATCCAACAAAGGACTTGATGGTCCACAAAGGATCTGATGTGAGTATCCATACTCATCCAGAAGAGGAAGGAATGCAAATGCAACAGGTTATGGAATCATCTGAATGATTCCAAGCTTAAATGCAAAGGAATTATGATTTCCAAAACAAAGGATCAGAAGCAGACGTTCTGATCAAGGATGGATCAATTGAATATACCAGAGGCACAATCGATGACAGATAGTTTGGTCGAGAACCAGCTCATGTTCAAAATGACGTCTGAGCCGGAAAGTTAACCCTAGGACTCGACTGATGATTGTGAACATTCACAACGTATTGAATCAATGGACTCAAAAATGATGGTGACAAA
>CM038676.1:29895789-29908780 GCA_021605205.1 Aegilops longissima
TTTTATTGATTATTTTCGAGGATGTCGGTGTACTAAAGTTTGGGCCCTTTGGTATCCCATAATTGTGCACGGGCAGTTGCAGCCGCACCTGTGGCGGTGCTTGGGGGGCGTAGCTGGAGACAAAATACAAGACAATGAAGACGGTGTCCAAGCGAGTAACCAGGGAGCAGAAGACAAGCTGGAGCCCCGACAAGATCCTTGCTGGGACGGCTTGCGAAGCTCTGACAAGAACACCACCCTTGAGGTTGAGAGCTTTCACACCATCGACAATGTCAAGACCAAGGCCCAGGCGCGTGCATAGTGGCATGCAGATCTTTGTGAAGACTGGTGGCATGCAGATCTTCGTGAAGACCAGATGACCAAGTTCCTGGCGAGATCCTTGCCGGGGACGTTTGCGAGACCCGACAAGATCCTTGCCGGGGACATTTGCGAGGCCACGGCAAGGCTCCACCACCGCGCCACCGTTCCAGCACAACGACCGACCTGGCGGCATGGTAAGCACCTGCGTGGTGGCATGCAGATCTTCGTGAAGATTCCTGCCACCGCTCCAGCGCAGCGGTTAGTCAGCCAGCCTGGCATTGCATGCCTCATCAGCCTGGATGCATGTCAAGACGGGGAGAGGCGGCGACAGACGGGACGGGCTCTATTTTCGTCCCCGATAAAGTTAGGGGCACGTAACCAGCGCATTTAATGCGTTTGTCCGCGAACATCAGTGATAAGCATAGCTACTTTACACCTCCTGTGTGCGACTATGGCAACCCCTTTAGAAATATAAAAAGGGGCCCAAAGCATACTGGAGGAGGATTCGACTTTTTGGACTCTGCGGCCCAGCTTGCATGCGGAGCAGCTAGCCGAAGCTCAAGAACACAGAATATACAGCCAAAGCAGGATTAGGGTTTTACGCTCCTCAGCGGCCCGAACCTAGGTAAAAATCCATCATGTTGATCGTTAGATCTGCTCTTTGCGCACCCCTCTTCCCTGCCAAATCGTAGAAGGGATCCACGTGATCCCGTAGGTGTCATTTCTCCGACATCCTTGGCGCGCCAGGTAGGGGGCTCTAGGTTGTGCAAACCTGGTCTAGCAGTTAGGGTGTCGTTTCCTTGATCACCATGGCTCCCAAGAAGAAGGCGATCACGGCGATCGGTTCGTCTCGAGCCGATGCGCCCGTGCCAGCACGGGCGGGCGGCGGTGCAGTCGCAGATGGCGGTAGAGGTGCGGATCACGAGCACCCATGACATTCTGGCAACCGAAGCGAAGCAAGCGGCATCGTTCGTGCCCGCGACGACGAGCCGCGCGCCGCTGGGCCTAGGGCGGGCGGTGTGGGCAACCTCCAAGACACCCCCGCCGGCGCCCGCGCCGCGGTCTTCCTAGGCCGTGCGCGACGAGCGGCGCCACTATGTTGGAGACCACGGGCGCCCCACGGAAAGAGCCCTCAGTATCAATCTCGAGATGCGCAGGGCCGGCATGCACACCATGATGCTGGTGGAAACGGTGCACGGTCACGGAACCGTGAGGGGCCTCCTTCTAACATGGCTAGAAGTCCGAGCACTTCCCGTTCCTCGCGCTTGTCGCTGCCACCCACGCCAGCAGAAGCGTTGGCATGAGCACAGCTGCTCCTCGACTTTCCTCCTGCTGCGAAGAAGCAAGAAGAGTGGAGGGCTACTATCCAGAGCCTTATTGGCCACGCCAACAAAGATGGGTACCAGGAGGCAGGCCCTTCGCGACGTCGGTCCACCGAGCCGGCGCGTGCCGATGGCGGAAGGGCCAGAGGCACCGCAACTACGGTGCACTCCCCTCTAGCACGCCAGCAACAGTCGCCAGCTCGGCGGGTCGATGCCCGTGACGATGGATCCACGACATCCTCCGACACACGAGCTCATCGCGACCAACGTCAAGTTCTTCGGGAGCGGGGTAAAGAGGACGCTTGAACTACCATCGAGCGGCGACGGGAAGCACGCCATCAATCTGATAGGCGTGCTGGGCCCACTGCATACAGGCCTGTGCCGGGGGATTCTGGTCACTTGCCTTACGCGGTAGGTTGTCCAGCTTTTACCCGTGACCTGCGGCATTTCCAGTGGCCCACTACCCGCACTTTCAAACCAGAGGTCCCGAAGAAGTACGACGGCAAAACTCATCCGTCCAGCGTATACACCATACTTCCCGTTGGTGCTCAAGCCCAACGTCAGGTCGTGGTTGATGCACCTGCCGATAGATTCCATCTCCTCTTGGTCGGACATGTGTCATGAGTTCGTTGGCGCCTTTACTGGAGGCCACACGGCTCCTGGCCAGGAAAGCGATTTGCATCTCATCCCCCGGAAGGATGGCGAATGCCTGCGCAAATACATAGAGAGATTCAGCCGTGTGCAGTACAACATCCCGGATGTTCATCCTGCGGCTGTCATCAGCGCACTCCATCAGAACGTGCGCAACCGCAAGATGAGTGAAGAGCTGACGATGAACAAGGTTACTGATGCTGCCGAGCTTTATGTTTTGGCCGATAGATGTGCTTGAGCTGAAGAAGGAAGGAAGTACCCCGGCAAAGATGCCGGTGCGGGAAGTGACTCTGGGGACAAATACGTCCTCGCCCCGGCCAAAAAGGACCGACGGCGCAATAGGAAGCGTAAGGGCAAGACCGTGCTTGCCATCGAGGAATCTGGCAACCCCAGCACCGCCAAGAAGGCCAATGTTGACGACCCCGGCAAAAAGGTTGCCGGGTGCGCCACCTACCAAGTCTTGGCGGCTGCCGACAAGCCGGAGAGCTCCGACAAGCAATACTGCAAAACCCTGCAGATCATGCAGGTTTCCTCAAAGCAACTAATCCGCGGATCTGCGTAACATAGAGCCCGCGGCTGGAAGCTTGTATATGTTCCCAGCGAATGTGACAGGCCTGCCTGACTAGCTGCACGCTGCCATGCATGGCTGCACTCAACTAGGGTACTGGGCACGTACACTCAAACGCTGGGTGCCATGCCATCACGATCAGCTGCAATCGCCAGGCTCCATGCAAGCCGGGCCATGGCCTCAAATTTGTTCGTTGACTGTAGCATGTATGCACAGTTTGGCACTGTAGTTTGTTGTTGGCCCGGGGCTTGCCCGGGGTGTTGCCCCATCCTGACGCCGCCACTGATCATCATAACCAATCGATCATGCCGGAGATTTTCTCGAAAAAATGCATGCACACGCGTTATGAGATCACTAGTGAAAGCAAACCGGCCGGATAGTGTATATAATGATCGATTGATGCTGGCAATAATCGATCGTCTCCCTTGTTGGATGATGGACTCGAGCCGTTTGGAGATATATTGCCTTTTCTAATTGGACTTGATATTTCATTTTAATTTTCCAAGAATATAGGAATTTGTCAAATGAAAATTTAGTTATACAGTTTAAACATTGGAATTTTAGCCCTATCGTATCTAAAGTTTGACACGAATTTTATGTAACTCTCGGATTATGATTAAACTGCTTATAGGTGACAATCTCTTGATTGCCCAAATGAAAAACTATAGATGATGGAAGAAATAAATATGAAAAACGTCGATAGTCTCTCTCCTTCTGCGACTGCTTGCTTGGATTTATGGTGATCCGACTCCCTTTCCTTTGTTCCCATATCCGTTGGTGCCCATTGAGCAGAATCAACGACAACATAGGACAGCGGACTCCGGATGGGTATTGCGCCGATGAGACTCTTGCTCTGCCGTTCTAACGCTTGATTTGCCCTGATATATCTTTATATATTATAAGTCCAAGGATATACTGCCAATTGCTTTTCGAGAATAAGCAACCATGGTTTTGCCATCTTCATTAATATTTTGGAAAAAGAAGTACAATTAACAAGAGGGGTCAGATCGGATCAAGTCGCCCAACCATCCACCTAGTATGTAGTCCTACATCTCGCTACGATCCACCTGTTGCTGCCATTTATACCTCCATTTCCTCCTATGTATCTGTCGTTCCATGTATGTGGTTGATGCTACATTATGAGTCAATAAAAAGCATCATTTATAGGAAAATATGTCATTGCAGCACCGCAGAAACTCTAACATCTTGCAACCAATTTGCTTCCTGCTTCCCAGGTGATCACCTCTCCGTAGTCAGGGATCCTCGAATATTTTTTATGGCTGAAACTTTGCAAGAATATCAAAATTTGGTCATGTTTGATCCCCAAAATTTCAGATTTTTTTAAATTTACTGTTCATAGAGGGTGTATGGGCACTAGGTGTTGAAAGTCCAGTCTCATACTAAATCTGGCTAGAGCCGAGAATGTAATCCTGTACGTGAACTAAAGCAAATAAAAAACTCTAAGAAATTGGACCTGATTGTAGGCTTAGAAGAACAAGTGATACATGACAGATTGGAGGAATAGGGTTGGACCGAAATTAGCTCGTTGCTCATGAGCTTAATGAGCGCTCGATAGTTCGACTCATTCAACTCCTGGCTCGCTTCCTGATGAACATAGTCAATCATTGATTCAGCTTGTTAAGCTTAACGAGCTTAACCAACGAGCTAACTAGTTTTATGAGTAGTTCGTTAAGCTCGTTAGTAACAACAAAACAAATATTTTCATCTTACGTGACAATTTTTTGAAGCACCTCAGTCTATTCATTCAATCTAATCTACATTGGAGGCAACAAACTAGTGCATTTCCTTTTGTAGTCACCTTCTTCCTTCTTGAAAACCACATCTACACACACATCCGTAGATCATAACACATTAGAATCTAGTAACGAGTGCTTGCGTGTGCTCACGAGCTTAACGAGCTTCAAATGAACCGAGCCAAGCATGGTTTTCTGCTTGTTAATCTTAACGAGCCTAATGAGCCAAGCAACTCGTTAATCCACCCCTACCTGGGACATGTGATGTTTTCGTGTTGTTTTTTGTTGAAGGCATTATTTGGATAAGCTCGGACTTGTTTTTAGGGTGAAAACCAAGAATGGTCTCTGGTGTTGGATAGGTGACGACGACGCTTGAGCATCGTTCCCTTCCCGAAGGCACTGCTTTTGAAGAATATTGTTGTCCTTGCTGTGTCAAAAAGGATTGAGACGGATATGGTCGTTGTTGTAGTTTGTTGATCATTGTAATGAACGCTCTGGTGTTTTTCCTTATTCTTAGCTTAGGTATAGTTTTGGTCTCGTATGACTTTGCTCTTTGCCAGCAGGTGTTTTTCCGTGTGTTTGGTGTTTATTGTATGCATCCTAAGTTTCTAACTATGTTGAGCCAAGGTGTGTGCTTATTGTGTTTGTATGTACTTTTATGCTTCATTTTAGTCAATAAACCCTTTGTAAAAAATTAAAGGTTGTGTACATCACTCAATGTAGATACTAGGTTTTTCCTCTTTTCTATTTGTTTATCAATAAACAGTTTTTTGTCATGAAAAATATCATCTGCACAAGCATGTTATTGTGTTTGTTCCTTCTTGTTTGGTCATGAAAAAGACAAGTCATGCACGTGCGAAGTTCCCCAAGAACATGTACTTGCATGATTAATGCATGTTGCAGACTTATATGCGACATATTTTCTAGGTGCAATACGGATGAGCAAAATCCTTTTGGTGTCCCCCGCAAAAAACAATGCTTTCAGGATACCAATACTCCTACCAACGTCTCCTAGCTAGCACACGGAAATATATTGCTTTGCGCAGCACCCCCAAGCACCAAACAAAATATATGTCTTTTGTTGAGATAAGTAGCGGTGACTTCGGTACAAGCACATCCAGAAATAAGAGACGAGTGGATGCACAAGGCTCCTCGGTGATTTGGGCTTTCTGGCCATTAGATTCGTTTGCTTGATGGAGTTCCGGCCGTCGGATCAAGCCGCTCGAAGACCTCATCTGTCCGATCGAATCCGGTCCCCCTGTAGCATAGTAGTAGTCGAAAACGCGTGCCACCGCGTGCAATTCCGGTGCCCCGCCGAGGGCATTTCTGTCATTTCGCATGACTGGGAAAATATCCCATAGCGGCAGGTGTGAGCGCCTGGTCGTCGCTCTCCCCGCAGACCCGCACTCGCCCGCGCCCCTCTCCACTCCCTGCCGCCTCGCCTCTCTCCCTCCCTCCAAACCCTAGCCCTGCCCGCGCCTCCCTGCCCCGCCGCCGTCCAGTTCCAGCCCTTGCCCGGTCGAGCGGCTCATGGCGGTGCCGGATCCGGCATCGGGGTCGAGGCGCGCCGCCCGTGCGTGGGGAGAGGCACCCAGACGGCGTAGGGCGTGGGACGTGGGTCGTCTGCCTCTTCTTCTCCCCTCCTCGCTTCGTTTCGGTGCCACCCTTCCTCCTTCCCTCCTACCGTCCTGATTGACAAAGCTCAGGGTCGAGAGGCGCGCCAGATCCGGGCGCGGCGGCTCGTTGGTGAGCGCGGTGGCGGCTATGGACGGGCCCGAGCTCTGGCATGTGGGCGCGTTGGTGAGCGTGGCGGCGGCCGTGGGCGCAGCGGCGTGCTGTTGAGAACGGAGGCGGCCATGGCCGAGTGCGAGCGCCTCATTCTCCGATGGCTTCTGTGCGTGCCACCCCTGGGTGAGCTGGTTGTTCAGTTGTCGTGGTTGGTTTGCTCGATTACTTTCGGTTTGGCCAGGGTTTCACGTGGGATTTCGTTGCAGGTTCTGAAGAGCCACCGGTTGTTCCGTTCGTCGAGGCTTCGACCGTCCTGCCGACTGCTGCTGCGTCGAGAGGTTGCAAGGCTTTTGGTCTGTGAGCTCTTCTTTTTTCCTTTTTATCTAGCTAATGTTTCTTAGATTAGTTGTTATGTATGGCTTCAGTAATTTCTTAGATGTGTTGGCTGCTCATTTTTGGATGCATTAGCTACTCGAGGTTTGATACGGTCGGGTTCCTTTGATGGATTGGTGGATCTACTTGGATCCTTAGTATTTTTTGTTGCCATGTTGGAGGCTCGGCCGCATGTCTAAATTCCTGCCAGTTTTTTTGTTCCTTTCCGAATTTGTCTGCTGCTTATGGGTTTGGCATTGTCTGCTGTTGTTAGCTTGGTTTAAAATATTTTGCCACTCTCACTGTTGGTTTCAGTTAGTCCCTAGGATTAGTTGTTGGATTATGTTAGACTCAAATGTATGGCCATTTGGATTAGTAACTGATTATGTTAGGCTCAAATGTATGGCCATTTGGATTAGTTGCTGATTATGTTAGGCTCAAGTGTATGGCCATTTTGGATTAGTAACTGATTATGTTAGGCTCAAATGTGATGTGCGTTTAGGGCCATTTTTATTAGTACCTGATTTGTTCTTTGGCTTAAGGAGTAGTTGGATGAATCACATGGCTGGCAAATTGTAGGGGTTGTGGCTGTTGTGGATGTGGTTCAGTGGATTTAGGAAGCCATTCTTAGGTGCTTGATTGGAGCTTGTTAAGTAAAGGGGGTGAGATAATTGAGTTGATTTATTGATTCAAGATCTGCCTGGTCATTTTTTTGGGGATCAGACATCTCACACGTTGGTTTGAGGGAATGGTGGGCCATCAGGGGCTGGATTTGTTTCTGTTTCATTGGGGCTTGCAAAAGAGAGGTGCGGGGCGTGTTGTTGGATTCTGTCTCCTTGTGTTATTTTGATGTTGTCATTGTCCATTTGATTTGGTTAGTCCCTGCTTAGTTGTTTGCCTTGTGGATTAGAGAAGTTGCATGGTTGGTTAAGAAGATGGGCGATCTATTCATGGTGTTGTTTGCCTTTTGGATCATGGTGTTGTTCTTAGGTGCTAGATTTTCATTTGGTCCTTGCTAAGCCATGTAATCACAAGAACGGATAGGTCACATGTTTGATTAGAAAGGAGCACGAAAGGTATGTGCTTATTGTGGTTGCAGTCAGGAGGTGCTAAATTAATTTGGTTATCCTGTCTGCTCCGAGTTTCCAGTTTCTAATTATATATGAGACATAGGTTCTATGCTTTGTAATTCATGATTTGACGGAGCTCGGTAGGTATTTGCATCGTTTTGTCATCTCGTTTCATGTTAGGATCTTGCCAGGTTTGATTATGTCTTGGACTAGAGCAGCGACGCAAGTAGGGAGAGGTCGTTGCCTAGACTGCTGCTCCTCTCATCATCTTGGCTTTCAGGTCACCACCTTCACAGAGCCAGACGGGGTCTCCTTCCTGGTTGACATGTAACTGGTAGTCTAGACTGTTGACAAATTAGCCTACCCTAGCTATAAAGTTTTCAATACCATATAAAGGATATTTACTTATGGTAGTGTTCTCTATCTAGTTGTTTGGGTGAAACAATATATGATGGATTGCTACATTGTTTACTAACTGTTATATAGCTTCATCACCATTTTACCCTTCTGATATTCTCCTTTTCTTATGTCAGGTAACCGGTGAGGATATATAAAGGACACCGCCAATAGCATAGCACCCTACTGCTGCCATTACATGTATGTATAAATTCTATGCTAACTTTAGGTTCTTCCCTTACGGCCTTTCCTCTAACCATAAGAAGTACAAAGAAATGTAGTTGGTTTTTGTTATGTATATATAATTTGATGTATTTATCCAATGAATGAAAAAGCTTCCTTGCTTTTCTAGCTTACAAAATTCCCCATTTATAGTAATACTTACATATTATTGAAATTAAGCACTAAGATCTGTGTGAGATAGCAATTTGGGAGTATGATTTACTTATATATCATCTGGATCATGTTTAATATTTTCTTCTAAGATTCTTTGTTCTTATCCTATTAGATACCAAATTTGCATCTTCCCTTGATTTAATTGCCTGCCACTTATTCTTTTGCACATTTCTTTTGTCATTGGCCATGTATCAATAATGCTTATTTTTGCTGCGACACTGGATAAACGTAAATGTGTTTAGCTCATTTGCATCGATAAGATTGCCATGCGCTACTATGTGTTGTGGTTGAATTATACTGAGTCCAACCTATCTTTGTGCTGCAGGTGCAAGGCCTGGATAGGAGGTCCGGTGGGTCTGCGACAAGGCTGGCGATGCTTGAAGACGCAGTAGAGGTGCAGCCTCCTGCCCACGGCGACAACACCGAGCAGCTCGCCATGCTGGAAGGGAAGATTAAGGAGCTGTCGGAGCAAAATGAGCAAGGTTTGTAGTCCCATAAAAGATGATATTGTCATGCTCCTTAGTCATGTGTTCTTAAAAGAAAGGGATTTTGCATGGACATATGGAACCAAAAATCTTCGGAACCTGACACCATTCATTTTTTATCATGGGTGCTGCTAGATCTTGTGTAACTGAATGTTCTTTTCCATTCAAGGTAATAAAGTATCCATCTGCATTCATGTCAGTGTTAGCATTGCTGAAAGAAAGAAAAGGACCTTTTGATTCTTGCAGTACCCAGGATCAAAATTTGCACATATATTATGCACTTTAATCACACTAAGTACAGTTGACTATGTTCTATAAGTGGCATGGAAGTGGGACTACTTGGAAGCTACAACCATAAATAAAAACCTCTGTTCTTTCTTTTCCCATATGCATCACTATCTTGGTAATTACTTATCTGGTATGGTGAGTCTATACACGTAGATGTCCCTTACTCTCTCTATGATAGGTTGCTCATCTATTTTATAGGATTGAGCAATTGTTAGAAGAACTTATTAATATTCTAATTTAGTCGTTGTTCAAATTGGTAAGAGTCATATAGTTAGAGCCCTATTACAGTCAGGCATAGCTTATCGTGAACAGTAGGAGAAGTTTTCAAATATTATGTGCAGCTTATTTCCTAATTTTTTGATCCCAAGTAGATGTTACAATCTACTTGCTAGGTATGCACGCTTCTTTTCAGTTATACATAGATTCTTATTTATTTTCTTTGCTTTGGTAGATTATTCTATGCTTGCCCTGTTAACCATCTTCTTCATTTATATAGAATATTTTGTGTCTCATCATATTTCATAGGATTTTGATTTAACAATTTAAATGGTTGTATTTTAAACTATATAGCTAGAATATAGCTGGAATGCTTACATGCGTAGTTAAATCTGAATGCATATATTATTTTGTGCAAGAGTTCAATCTGTATGCCTGCAATGTTGCTACTTGATTCTTCTTTTCTCGGTTGTATGGAGGTGTTAGTTTTTTTCAGGTCAATTTATACTGATTAACAGAATAACTAGAACAACCACTTATTTGGATAGTGCGAGTGTAACTTTGCTGTTTACTAAGTACTAAAATTAAATAATGCACCTGATGACAGGATACATGCCAAACTATGAAGTTGTGGTGTTAATCGCAAGCAAATAAGGGCAGGACACGCACCATTTATATATCATTAAAATTTATTGCAGCTTCTATGTTATTCTATTTCGCCTCTGGTACTACATTGTGATCTTTCAAGGAATTACTACTTCATTTCTGCCCTTGGCTTTTTTTTCTTGGATATTGTAGCCTCACTAGGATGGATTAAGAGTGTCATTTGCTCCCTTTCCCTAATCAAATAGGACTTCCAAAATAATGAGACTTGCACTCATTTTTATTTGTTGATCTCTTTAGTTTCTGATTACAGCTTATGTTTCACAAATGTATGCAGGTTTCTACTCTGTTTTAGTGGTCCTTAGTTGATCTCTTTGATTTCTGATTACAACCTATCTCTGTGATTATAAGTGATTTTGGTGATGTTTGTAGTTGGCACTTCTCATTTCAGAAATCAGTAGTGATCCTGGTATTCAACCATGCGAGTTTAGCGAGAACAACCAAATGAGGAACAAGCTCAAGACATGTTTAGCAGCTTCTACTAAGTAAGTCCCCCTAAACCTTCAAATCCAAATAAAACAAAATTTTAAGAGTATGTTCTCCACATATGAAATAGATAAATGCTGACATGCTTGCTGCATCTCATCAGATTGCGGGTCCAGAAGTTAAAGGACGCGCTTGTGAATCATGGACAACCTCGGCCTGGTGCGGGGCTCGAGTTTGAGCTCTTGTTTGGCTTTAGGTGCAAACATGGACCTTCAATTCACCTAGAACAAGAATCAGATCCTTGTGCCAATTATTGTAGTGATTGGAGGCCCATTGCGTGTGACCATGATGTAGGCATTCACTCTTGGATCTGAGAATAATTTGTTGATCCTGTTCGGAAGATAGTGGTTCAATAGTGATTTTAACCACTTATTTATAGATTTTTTTCTTTTGTTGTGTTATGTATGGAGATGCAGATAGTGGTTTTAGTTTTGGTAGTTGTTGCAAGTGATCCTTGCTCAGCATGGTGACCTCAAGGATGCCTCTTGAAAATTAACATCCTTATTATGAGATTGAGGCAATGTAAACTTGAATTCTGAACCAACTTTGTGCTCTTGACGAAAATGTGTACTGAGTTTATTTGTTTTGGATTTGGTGGGTTGGATCAAGACTCTTGTATTTTATAGGGCAATGCATTATATCATTAATGTTCTGCATATATGATTGCAACCTGTGTTTGATTTTTATCCGCTTGGCCAAGTCGTTGGGGCTGATACCCTCGCGCCAAGGCGCGCTGTCGATCTAGTGAGAAAGAGAGGGATGACTAGGCGAGGTCCTTCATCCTTTGCTGATGGAAATGAGAGGGGTCAGAAACTAGATGGGCTTGTCGAGAATCTGTGGGAGATACAACTTACAGTCAAGCCTAGTGTTTTATCCCAGAACTTCACGGCAAGCACATGGATCCTTGGTTGGAGTACCAGTCACATCTAGTGCATCGAAGGAGGGGAGTGCTACGGCCCAGATCGATGGCTGGACGTGCAGGGGTGTCTCCGAGGAAATTTGAGTCCACAAATGCAGACCTTATTTCTCTTGGTTGCATTTGCTACTGACATGTAGTTCCATTATCTGCAGAAGTAGCTGATTTAGCCTAACCATACCGTCACACATTGTAACCATATCTACATGTTCTTTAGTCACGAGCCAGACTCAAGGGAATTAGTTAGCCATGATAGACTTGCACCTTCGTGCCTCCCCTTTACACAGTATATATTGTTGAATATATGAGCAATTTACTACGAGATTTAATCTGAATAAACACAAAATAAATCATGACGGCTAAAGCAGAGATTAAACTAATCATGTGGACTAGCATAGTAGATGAACAGATCGAATCTAGGACACAGACTAGATACATGAATTCTACCACAATCTCGAACAGGAAGGACAGAAACACATAAGATGCAATGGAAGCAGCACCTTGGCGTTGAGGTTGTCGCCCATGTCGTTGAGGAAGAGGTTGCCGAGGTCGGGGAAGAAGTCGTCGTCGGTGAAGTCGTCGCTGCCAGCAGCTGCGCGAGTGTGCTCCCCAAAAACCTGATCGCCCCTCTCGGATCCAAAATAATCATTAACGGTTCATTAATTAACGCATCCGTTAATTATTAATTAATGATTCATTAATTTTTCTGAGCAGCAAAAATATAGACAACGTGGATAGATCATTCCCGCAACCCGCGTCGGGGCGAGGCCAGCGAGGAGGAGCGCGTGTGTAGGTCCCCTCTTCTCATGCTCATACAAGTGGTAGAAGAACTCACCTTATAAATTGGTGCAAGTCTCTCTCAACTTCCGGGGTGGGACTAAACTTTAGTCTCACTCACACCACTCACATCTGTGCATGAATGGGCCAAGAGAATTTCAGAATTTTAGTTGGGCTTTGGGTCAAAGGCCTACTAGCAAATTCCAGCATATATGTACTGGCATGAATGTGTGTTGCATCGTATCCATGTCTCTTACGCTATCAACTGTTGAATCACGTCCATTTGTTTCAGTGTTCGTCACCATCATCTGAAATCAGGTGCTCCTAGTCAATTCAAACATGTTCAAATTTGGTTTTATGTTACTTCATTCTCGATCTAAAGCCCAAAGGTTGGGGTTAACTGTGGTATATTTTCTCTTACTATTTTGCATGCACGACCTCAACCTTTTTTCTCCCGATCGCATTTGCTATGTGGATTGTAGTGCTACTATCAACTGGTGCATCATACCTATTGTTTCACTATTTGTTGCAAGAATTTGAAATCAGATGCTCGCTGTCAGTATTCGATCATGATATGATCTTTCATTTATCTAAATCCAGAAC